>PVKE010025258.1:0-23186 GCA_004027555.1 Craseonycteris thonglongyai | reverse complement strand
AAAAAAAAAAAAAAAAAAAAAAATCCCATCCTTTTTCTCCTTTCCACATCAGTGACCTGCATGGCTTTTCAGTCAGTACGGCAGCCGGCAGCTGTACCCTGGTTCCTACAGACACAACTTCTTTCACAGCCAGCGGTGATAAAGAAGTATTGTAACTGTGTGGTCAAAACAACTTCAGCTCCCCCATCTCCACTTCCACTGCCCTTTGGTCATGCTGAGCTCCTAGAAATTTGAAAAATCTCTGGGGTTGGAAATTTAGCAGCTGTGATTTCCCTTTGCAAAGATTGATTATTCCTTTGTTATTTATAGTCCTTCTCCACCACCTTCATACCGCTGTGATCTTCCCCACCTATACCCTTACCACTCCTTTTTACTTATAGTTTTCTGTACTTCACTTTGGTTTATTCCAAGATTGTACAGGCATACTCTTCCTGGGAGACATGGGGAATTCTATTCCTACCCTCTGTTGGCTGGGGGTTTTACACAGACTTCTTTGGCACCAGGAAAACATAGGAACAAAGATTAATTTCCCTCTAAAACAAGTATTTTAGTATTTTTCCATTGAAAGCAAAAGAAAGGTATCTTACCAGGCTGTTATGATTCATGTTTATTTATATTTGAATCACAATGGTGGTATTTTAGATATTTGTCTTTATCCACTAAAAAATAATGGTACAGTATAACACTTGGTTTCAGTGCCTGCTGACTTTCTGCCCTTGATGTTCATTCTCTAGTCACTGGATGTCCTTGATTTGTTTTGGGCTGCGCTTCCACCTAGCCACAAACCCTATTGTGAACAATCTTTTTGAGATCAGAAATTGCATCTGTACTCCTCAGCTTGCATACGCTCATAATTTACAATACAAATTATTTAAATCAACAGAGAATCCCAACTAATCACCAGTAATTATATGTGGAATGAGTAAATGTTTTATCTTCCTCAAAGCTTCGGACAGTCTGGAATTTTTTTCCTCATAGAGAAGGATATAGAAAACACCCTTGCAAATAATTATTTCTTCCTGATCTTAGAAATTTGCCACCTTCATGCTCCTATGAATTGGTTATAGCATCAAGATTAAAGGTCAAATAATCAATACTGTGTAGATACTGTGGGAATATATATGTGAACACAGTTGCATCACATGACATTCTCAACTCAAAATAAAAATAGATTATATTCATCATTTTTATTTTCACTAGCAACACTACCATTGAATGCTTTTTGATAAGGATAGTCAAAGAATTTAGAGTCTGATTGAGGTGAAAGGCTATCAAAAGAAGAATACCAATAAAAAGCAGCAGATATATATATGTACCAGTTAGTGGCATGGACAAAGTCTCTTGTTAATTGTTCATTTATCATGTTCTAGGAGAACTGGCTTTAGAAGAATTTATCAATGCCATGGAAAAAGACCAGAAACTTCTGCAGATTGTTTCCAAAAGCTTCGACTTTTCTCGCTCACTGAAAGAAATCTGTAACGGGAAGCAGCCAGACACAGGAAGCGGCTGCCTCCCAAGCACCTGAAGAGGCTGGTCTAGGGAAGGTGGAAGTGAAGTGGCTTTGAGGATGCCTTTTCCCACTTTCAGTTGAAAAGACATGAAATTTTCCCCATGTTCATGCTGCTGATTTCAAGTTTTTGTTATAATTGGCATTGGTTTATGAATACATCCCTTACTTTAAGTTCCACAGAGACTGCCATAAAGATCCTAGACAGAAGTCTTGTTGCTTTTCTGTGTATATATTCGTGCTCTCAGTACAGATTAAACATGACGATTAAACTGAAGAATTGTCTCTTTTATCTATCAGTTCAAAATCGAGCTTATGTGTATGTTTCCTTGCACTTCTAAATCACTCTACATCTTGAAACAGAATTAGATTATCTGTCCAGTGTCCACACAGTTTAGCACTCTTCTTACATTAAACAAATCAGCAAATGTGTTTACTGCCTCTTGGCACTTGTTGCATCTATATGTTACAAATCACTGAGTTCTGGTCTATTGAAAAACACTTTTTCTGCCCTTATTTCTTCTTCTTCTTCTTCTTTTTTTTTAAAGATTTATTTGTTTTGACAGAGACAGAGAGAGACAGAGACAGAGAGAAGATGGAGAGCCCAGAGCAGTCTCCATAGTTATATATCATCAGTTTTTGGGGGCAGTTTTGTTCCACACAGGTGGACAGGGGCTGCACAGGGTGGGAACTGGGGAGGCACACCCCTTCCAGCCAGGGCCCGAACTGGGGGTGTGAGAACCAAACTGGGGGCCTCCCACATGGGAAGGACACCTCAGTTCAGCATATGGGTCCTCACGGGTCAAGGCCGGGATTTGATCCTCGGTCCCCAGGGCTGCAAAATGAGCACTTAACCTGCTTAGCCATCCTGGCTTTCCCTGCCATTATTTCTTATTCCTTCTTACCTCACATGCTGTCTTGAGTACATATTAATGGTCTGTTCCAAAGGCAAAGTCTTAAGCTACATAGTAAGAGGAGAAAATATGGGCTGGGCAATGAGAATGTTTCTATCTGGTGTGTTATAAATCTGGATTCAGTTGTGCATGAAAATGCAATGTATCATCTGTAATTATTATTCCAGTTGGAGGTTTGATCAGAACAGCAGACAGCCAGGCTATGCAACAACAAGCATTTGACATTTAAAGTGGTCCTGACATTATAGCTCTGACATTTCATTTTTTATATCCTTTCCAAAAAAATGAAATGATGAATGGGATTTTTTGATGGGTTAGAACTTTTTTACTTTTGGGGTTCTATATCACAGGCCCATTAGTACATCTTTCAACACAAAGCTTTCTCGTGGAAGCATAGCGGAGGTTGAAGAGCAGATGTGATCTGTCTATGTTGAAAGCATTCTAATTATGCTTTCATATTCAAATGTGGGTTTAAATCATGCAAATGAAATAGACAGAGTTGGACTATCCTTGTCTCCCTCATAGTTAAGATGGAGATAAAGGTATAGATCAGCCATACATGGCAGCAGACATGAGGTGTAAATGGAGGTAGAGATGTTATAGATGAATATATAGAAGATGATATAGATGAAGATAGTCAGATGGAGGTAGAAATACTCTGGGAGTTTCTAAAAAAGTTTAAGGAGATTCACAAACAAGTACACCATATAATATAAAATATGCTAAGAGAAAATGATCACTAATAAAGTAATGTGAGAAAAATCATTGCAGTCATGACACAAAGTTCTACTTATTTGTTGAAGGTGTTCTAGCCATTGTACTTCGAGCTTCCTGGTAGCAGAGGTGAAAAGGGAATCATCATTACAATCTGATCTCAGCAACAACCATCCTGGCAGTGACAGTTGATTTCATTTCAACCTACATTCCTCTGAGACATCTAGTGTCTTTTCCACAAAAAAAAAAAAAAAAAAAAAAAAAGATTCAAGCTCCCCTTCCCAAGGTCTTATGTTCTCATAACCCCAAACTCTTCTCTTTGTTCCCCTAGCCTAGAACAGTAGTTACTTCGTGCCATTTCTGTGTTACCTCAGAGTCCTCTGTTTTTTCAGTTCTCCAATACCTTTTAAACTAATTCCTTATATTAAATTTTCTCTGTTGAAATAACTAGTTTGGTTTTTGTTTTCCTGACTGGATCTGACTAATACTGAGAGTTGACCGACTGAAGGTCAATCTGCTTTAAGTGAGAAACCCACCACCTCATTTGCACTGAGTACTTACTCTGGAACTGTGCTGAGTGGACTTGTTTTATCCTAACCAGTCTTGTAGCTATTATTCCTTCCCCCTTTGCCCGCTAGCTGAAACTCAAAGAAGGGATTTCATTTTCTCAGTTAACACCCAGTGTCCCTCTAGCACCCAATAGGGGCAGAGCGTAACAGGGAAACAGCTGGCAAAGGAGCAATGTTGCCAGTAGGCCCCAAGCCCAGCTCACAGAGCAGAATATGGAAGGATGGGTTTGGAGTTGAGAGCTTATAGCTTAATTACTGGCTTAGTTAGGATTGGTGAGGGGAGTCAAGTAGATACTTGAAGGACACCTCACCACCCACAGGTTGCAGATGAAGAGCATTTAGCTCTGCTTTACCCCAGGCCCCACTGCCCGATTTATGCTTTGAACCCTGTAGTTCTCAGCTGGCTGCCCCAGGGTCCAGTCACCCTGCTGCCTTCTACCTGGATCCTCCTCCACTCACTATCCCCTGGGGATCCTGACTGGTTTGTCTACTGTACTGAGGTTGGTATTAGTTTCTCCCTCGATGCTGCCTATTGGATTTCTAAGCTCTGTTTCATGCACTGTACCCAATGCCCACTCCATGTCTACCTCCTTTCAATTTGACCCTAGAGCTCACAAACCCTTTCCTTTCCAATGAATAACTTTGTTTTATCTGTAAGAAGGGAAGGCAGGTCCACATAGCACATACTTGTCAGCTTCTTAGGAAAATGGGTTGTTAGATACAAAGAATGTAAAGATAGTAGCTTGTCATAAGAAAAAAATCTTAAAATAATGTCTACTTCATAACTTTCCTTAGGGTAGTGCCAAGAAAGGGATGAGTCTGAAATACGGGTATAAAAATTTTTAGATTAGTTAATGGTTAGGTGAAGTCGGAAGGAAAAAGTGACTGGAAAACAGAACAGTATTCTTTCCCAGCTCTTAACATCCTATTTCCCTGGTCATCTTCCTTCTCCATGCTACTCTCTGCAACTTAGCATCCTGCGCCTAGTCAAAGAAAACCATATGAGGTTGTGTTACTTTAGTGAACTGAGTATTTATTTAAGTAAATTTCTTCTTTCTTCAAATGATAAGCTTTAAGCAGAGCCTGTTGTCCTGTGATATATAGTTTTTAATTTTGCAGATTATTTTTTGTACTTAATTGGAATTCAATTCCCCCCCCCCCCCCCCACACACACCTAATGCTTTTGCAGTAAAATGTCAAATAAGGAATTCCATAAGTAAGGCCTAGTGTGTGAAGAACCTCAAAAACATTCACTGGCTCAGGGGGTTAAGCGCTCACCTTGCAGCCCTGGGATCCAAGGATCAAATCCTGGTCCAGCCCACACAGACCCATATGCTCAACTGGGATGTGGCCCAGTTGGTTCTCACTGGGACAAGCTTTCTATGTAGAAAACCCCCAACCAGTTCCTGCCCTGCACAGCCCCACATCCACATGTGGAAGGAAACTATGTAGAAAAATTCATGACGTGCAACCATGGAGATTGCTCTGGGCCCTCCCCTTTCTCTATTCTTTTTTTCTCTCTCTCTGTTTCAAAAACAATAAAAATGAATCTTTTTTAAAAAATTACTAATTTATGAAACTGTTACTCTCATATACCAAAGGGCCCAACCAAAATTATGACCATCTGAGAAGAACCTATATACTCCAACATATTCTCCCCTTCCCCATTATTCCTTAATACTTTTATGGAAAGATGCTATTTTAAAAAGAGAGAAAGATAAAAGAGAAGATATTAAGTGGTCTAATAAATTTTATCTTACAAAAACCACTAACAAAAACCCTCTAAAATCAGAAAGCCAGGTTGGCTCAGTGGGTTAAGTGCTCATTTTACAGCCCCAGGGACTGAGGATCAAATCCCGGCCCTGGCCCGAGCGAACCCATATGCTGAACTGGGGAGTGCCCCCAGTTCAGTTCTCACTGGGGTGAGACCCTGACCCAGTTTCTGTCCTGTGCAGCCTCACACCCACCTGTGGAATGAAACTACGTGGAAAAACCGATGATGTGCAACTATGGAGACTGTTCTGGGCCCTCCCCCTTTTCTCTGTCTCTGTCTCTCTCACTCTGTCAAAAACAATAAAAATAAATTAAAAAAAACCCCACTAAAATCATATTACTCATATCTATATAGAGAGAGGGAGTTGAGAATGCACTAGAAAGATGGCCTGATTCTTTGGTCCAAAATATTAAGAAAGAAAAGAAGAAAAATGGGGAAAGAGATTAGTGATAGCTAGTCCAAGATGAAAACAAGCTCTAACATGATTTCTCTTCTTTCTCCTCAAGCCAGGGGCCAGTGACCAGCTGCTCCTTCAATAAAGTCTTAGTTCTTTCTGCTGCAGAAAATGAACATTTCACCTAGTGAAGTGTTTACTGACATAGCATTACTGTTTACTGCAGAAGAGTAGGCCATGAGGCAGAAGAATTGTTTAGGAGGGGCAGCGTTTCCTTCACCCCCTCCCAATATGTTGGTAAATGTAATGGGGAAATAAATAAAAAATATGATTCATTAAAAATTAAATATTTGGCTAAGTGGCAAATTAAGAGGCTCAAAGGAAGGGTTTGTGAATTAAAATAAAAATACAAGGGAGGACCTCCAATAAGCCAGAATTTATTTGTAAAAGGTTGTATATTCATTTTTACATGTTTAAGCTTCAGTCACCTTCAAAGTACTCTGCATTTGATGAAATACACCCATTGCAATGCTCTTACCACTGTTCAAAACAGTTTTTGAATTCTTTGATTTGGATGACTTTTAGTGCTTCTGTCATTTCTTTGGTTTCACCTCTTCCACATTGACACAACGTTTTTTTTTGTTGTTTGTTTGTTTGTTTTGTTTTGAGGACTTTTTTTCATCCAGGGAAACAAAAAAAAGTTGCTTGGAGTGAGATTAATGAATAAGGAGGGTGGGTCATGGAGGTCATGCTGTTTCTGGTAAAAAATTACTGAACACTCAGCACAGTGTGGGCTGGTGTGTTGTCATGTCACAAGTTCCGATAAGTCACCCATCATGAAATGGGCAAATATGTTGAAAAAATCTCCCCCCAAAATTAACCAAAGCTGAACACAGCTTCTTAAACAGCCACATCAGCTGGTACACTGATGCAGATGGGTTCCTAGGACCCTCACCTAATGGGGAAAGCCTGTACTACAAGGGTTCCAACCCCAGAAAATAATTTCATTTTATTTGGGGGTGTTACCCTCACATGAGTGGCAGAGAGAGAGAGCCTGCTTGCTCTGCTCTCACTACCCTGCCCCTATTTATATTAGAATAACCTTTAAAAATGAAAATAGAGGAAGCCGGGATGGCTCAGTGGGTTAAGCGCTCACTTTGCAGCCCTGGGGACCAAGGATTGAATCCTGGCCCCGGCCCGTGCGGAACCATGTGCTGAACTGGGAGCTCCCCCAGTTCAGTTCTCTCTCTGTCTCTGTCTCTGTATCTCTCTCTCTCTCTCTCTCTCTGTCAAAAATAAATAAATAAATAAAAATATATTAAAAAAAAAATGAAAATAAAATACAGAAAAGTCTTGACCTTTAAAACAAGCGAGGATCTTATGCTTGCTGAAGAAATCTAAGTCATTACAACTGTGTGGACAGGGAATCGTTTTTTCAGTACTCAGAGTTTGTTTTTGGGAACAGCTCTACAAAATTGGACATTCAAATTACACCCAGGGAATAACAGATTTTATCAGTAAGATGACTGACAACATTGAGATAAATACCTAGGGATGCAGAATTGCTTGGTTTTCAACCAAGCACTGAACTAACACCCAGATCTGGATTCCTATGACCTTCACAAACCACTTTACCTCTCTGAGTCTTGGTTCCTTCGTTGTTAAAGGAGGGAACAGACCTATTAAGTTCCTTCCACTTCTAGTATTCTATTATTCTATGTGACCTTCCCAATGCAGGAGATGATACCTCAGTACCTCAAAAAGATTAGTTGCCTAAAAACAAAATTTGAGAAAATTTGTATTTGAAACAAATTGCTTAAAGCCCAGAGTTTTAAGACTCTTTGGCCAATGGGTTTTGGTTTGCTACCTATGGGCTTTCTGTCTCCCATTGTTACTTTTTGACCCTACCCATCATACTCTTCTTTTTCACCATGCATAGAAGGGTAGGCTGACTTTAATACATGGCTAAGTGTGGAAACCACGGCTGCTCACATGAACACTTCCATATAACTATCATGAAGAGGGTCAGAGTCCATCCACACTCTACCTTCTAATATTGACCTTTTGAGTTTCTTAGAACCATGGAGTCACACATACTTCATTTGCAAGACATGGTAAAAAGGTCATAGACTTGCATGCATAAAGACTAGATTTGTTTCTGTTACATTTTTATTTTTTAGAAAATTTTATTAAATTTGTTGGGGTAACATTGGTTAGTAAAATTCTAAAGGTTTCATGTATACAATTATATAATATATCACCTAAATGTTGCATTGTGTGTTCACGACCCAGAGTCATTTCTCCTTCTATCACCATATATTTGATTCCCTTTATCCTTTTCTATTACTTCCCAACTATTACACTCTGATAACCACTAACTGTTCTCTGTGTATATGAGTTTTTGATTTGTTTTTTGTTGTTGTTGTTGTTGTTGTTAGTTACTTTCAGTAACCCAAGAAAAGTGGGTCAAATATATGGTGATGGAAGGACAACTGACTCTAGGTGGTGAGCACACAATGTAATACATAGATTAAGCTTGTCTAACCTGTGGCCCATGGGCTGCATATGGCCCAAGAAGGCTTTAAATGTGGCCCAACACAAATTTGTAAACTATTAAAATGTTATGAGATTTTTGTGTGTGTGTGTAATTTTTTAAAATCTCATCAGCTATTGTTCGTGTATTTTATGTGTGGCCCAAGACAATTCTTCTTCTTCCAATGTGGCCCAGGGAAGTCATAAGTTTGGATGCCCCTGATTATAGATGATGTATTATAGAAATGTACACTTGAAACCTATACCAATCTTACTAACCAATGTCACTGCAATAAATTTAATACAAATTTTAAAAGGAAAGCGAGAAAACATCTAATAAATTTTAGAAAATGTTTTATCTAAAATTGTTAACATAAAAATATTGCCAATTAAAGGTAAAATAAAATTGCAAATGTCCCTTTACTTTACCTTTATATTCCCTATGTCTCTTCCCTATTTAAGTTTATTCCATAATGCTAGTTATCTTCTAACCTACTAGGTTAGTGCTTATTTTCTTTATTCTTTGCCTCTCCCCATTAAAACACAAACTACACAAGGCAAAGATATTTGAATCTTTAGCACTTATTACAGAGCCTGGCACATAATATGCACTCAACAAATATTTGTTGAATGAATAAAGGAATTAGAAAACTTGTCAGTGATTATAGATCTTAACACTGACATAAATAAACAGGTGTTTTTGTAGTCTCTTTGCAGAACTTCCACTATTCTTCTACTATTTGTACCCTTTATTTTGTCACAAATATCAGAATAAAAAATATTTTCTTATTATTTTTCAAATTAGTTTCTATGGGGACTAATATAATCCAATTGATGCAGCCATTTAAAAAATGCATTTGAAATTGGCTTTTAAGCAGTTTCTTGATCACACAAGAAAATCATAATGTTATCATATTATCATCACAGCTGGATGATGGTTCTGGAATTTGGTTTGTTTTCTTAGCAAAATGATATTTATCTGTAACTCTGGTTACCTGACTTGACTATAAATATCTCTGGTTCTTCTCAGAATTCAAAATATATTCTCAAAGAATACAGTGATGTGCTACCGCTGAGAGAAAAACGTGGTTCTCAAAATACAACTTTTAAATACTTAAAAAATCAGTACTTAGAGATACTGGGAGAGCTCAGCTGTTGAGTGCTTGCCTCACAATAGTGAGGTGTAGGGTTTGACTTCTGGCTCTGGTCTGTGCAAACCCGTATGCTGATTTTGCTGCACAACTGATAACTGACAGTATGGCTCAGAGGTGAAGGTTCTCACCTCCTATGGGGAAGCTGCAGTTTGGTTCCTGCCCAATGCAGCCCTGCATCCACCTGTGTGGAACGAAACAATCTCATAGATAATAAAGTACAACTACGGAGACTATTCTGGCCCTTCCCCCTAGTTCTCTTACTCATCCCTTCTCTCAATAAACTAAATCTTTAAAAAGAATTAAAAAAAAAAAGTACTTAAAAAGCCAAAATCAGGTAAATTATTGGATCAAAAATAATTGTCTGTAGCAGTGATCCTTTCCTTTAGAGAGCTAAGTGTATGGCAAAGTAATGCAAAACATCTTTTCATTAAGTGCTGTAATAAAAAAAGACTTGTAGACTCTATGAAAATTTTAATCATTTTCTGAAAAATAAGAATTTAAACACGGTCTAACCTACTGTATAAATTCTTTATTATTTGGGATTTGAATCAGGCATTGGGCAAACTCAATTTCCCTTCATCACTTCCGTGACCATAACTACACATTAGGATCTCCTTGGGAGCTTTAAAGAATCCTCATGCTGGGTTATAACCCAGGCCAGGTAAATAATCTCTGGGATGGGAACCCAGACATCAGCATTTTTAAAAGCCCTTTGGGTGATTTCAACGTGTGGTGGCTTGCTTGCTGACTTCTGCTACACAGGCAGTGCTTCACTAATGGGGTGTGAAAATACAAAGGACAAAGCAAAGGCAAGGAAGTAGCTCTCTGTTGTGTTGGTTGTGGTCTATAAATCCCAAGTAAGAAGTTCACGGGTCAGATACACTCATTTATGATATGCATAACATTTTTTTAATTTGGAAAAAAACATAAAAACTTTGAATTTTATATTCTCTTGAAAAGTTGGAGGGTTAGAGAAATATTGAGCAGCAGTAGAGCAGCAGCTACTCCTTCCAAGAGAGAGAAAAAAAAAAAGTGCTTCCCAGTTTGTCACAGCTTTAACCACTCTGTATTAATAGTGCTAGTCAGTTTCACTAGTCAAAGTGACCTGCCTTTACCTGGGCATTTGAGTTTATAGCCACTTCTAGGTGCTAAGCCTTCCTGTAACCTGGTGAAAGGAATTCTTAATATGACCTAACTCATTAGATTTGGGTGATGGGGTTCCTTTTTGGGATAAAGTCTTTGCGGTAACAAGATGGGTTCATTATTCTGACTCTAGTCCCTGGACAGAAATCTCTCTCAAGTGACTGTGTTAGAGTAGGTCATAGAGACATTAGTGTCCATATAGGTACAGATATATTGATGTCTATATACTTATAGATGTAGATATAGATCTAAATAGAATCATACTTGTAACAAGACTTCCTATGACTATCAAAAGCTGATAAAAGAGGCACACATGGATCGCAATGCTTCTTTAAGCCACCAAGGCAAAATAAATACCTTGAAAGGGAATGTATTCAACTCCATTTAATTTAGCAACAACAAACAACAGCACTTATACAGAATATTCCAATTTACAAAGAATTTTTATACCTGTTATCTCTTATTTTTTTAAGATTTATTTTTATTGTTTTTGACAGAGAGAGAGAGATACAGAGAGAGACAGACAGAAGGGAGATGGCCCAGAGCAGTCTCCATGGTTGCACATCATTGGTTTTTTCACATACCGTAGTTTCATTCCACAGGTGGGCACGGGGCTGCACAGGCCAGGAACTAGGCCGGGGTCTCGCCTTGGTGAGAACCGAACTGGGGGCACGCCTCAGTTCAGCATATGGGTCCACATGGGCTGGGGACGGGATTCAATCCTCGGTCCCCGGGGCTGCAAAGTGAGTGCTTTACCCACTGAGCCATCCCAGCTTCCCCAACCTGTTATCTCTTTGATCCTCATTGAAGCTATGTGAAAAAGGTTTTATTACAGTTCCTACCTTGCAGATAAAGAAATTAAATCTCAGCTAATTTTGCGAGACCTTAGCTCATTATGTTTCCAAACCAAAACTTGAATAAACGTTTTTCATCCTAAATCTCATACTCTCAGGCATAATACAGTGTACTGCCCAAAAGATAGCAACAGTACAAGAGGCCTATTGAAAAGTTATAATGAGTAATGGAGCTAGAAAACTTGAGGATCTTATGGATGCTGATTATATGGCTATGACCACCTCAAACCGTATCTAGAAGTAACTGAAACCGTTTGCAACTGCCTGGTCTCCATAAATCAGAACTTCAAACTCAGTACTAATTTGGCTGAGGGCCAAATGAGCAACCTATTAATAGATACAGTGAACATTAATTTGGACTCTCACAAATCCAGAATTTAGGAAAGATTTAATCCTTGCTAAACTGGAGTTCACTTTCAAACTTATAGAATCCAAAATGATTTACTAAGCACATAGTAAAATATAATTTGCTGGGGATTTAGAGAGTAGTTGGCAAAATATTTTGATGATTGATTAATGAATTTTATATAGAGGATGTGGAGATCAACTCCATGTTAAAGATAAGTATGGATCTTAATTGACAATTTCTGATTTACAACTACTTTCTCCTCACTAAAATTAAATAGCTTAGTATTGTGCTTGAGTATACAAGTATATTATAAGTACACAATAAATTTTAGCTGTTATAGTTACTATAAGCATCCTTTCCCCCCAGCTTTATTGGGTTAGACATATAGCATTTTGTAATTTTAAGGCATACAAGGTGATGATTCGATACCCATATGTATTGTGAAATGATTATCACAATAAAGTGAATTAACACCTTTTTTACTTCACATTATTACCATTATTTGTGTGAGTGTGTGAAAAATTAAGATCTACTTCCTTAAAGATTTTCAAGTATGTAATATGGTTATTGTTAATTATAGTCACCATTCTGTATATTATCCCCAGACCTTATTCATCTTATAACTTGAAGTTTTTACCCTTTAAACAACAGCTCCCCATGTCCCCCAATTTCTAGCCCCTGGAAACTACCATTCTACTCTCTGTTTCTATGAGTTTGGCCTTTTCAGATTCTACATATAAGTAAAATCATACAGTATTTGTCTTTTTGTGTCTGACTAATTTCACCTAGCATGATGCCCTCAAGGTCCATCCATGCTGCAAATCTTGTCATGCTCTCTTTCACTTATTATACATTTAATAAATGTTTGTTATGTTGAACTAAAGTGAATAGTTTTATAAATTTTCATGTATAAATTTTTAAAAGCTATTCTGTAGAAATTTTGAGAAAATTTGAAACATACAAAATATTTTCAAAATGATGTAGCAATATCTATTAAAAATTAAGCATTAGAGTGCTAGTTTCAAATTCTTTTTAATAGTGAAAGGCTACAGCAAACACTTGTTTAGTAATACTATTTAATAGCCACTGGTTTATATTTGGCTTTAAATTGGATTACCCCCCTAATTCAATCTGTTTTGTCTCCATTGTTCTATGGCAGTGAAGTTTAATTAAAAAAATCTTTTATAATTAAATGATCATAAAAACTAAATTCTAAAACACTATTAACCAATGTTAAACTCGAGAAAATAGTTAACAAAATTTCAGAATTTAATTTTATATTATAGACTGAATATGATATCAAAAAGTTAAATATTGAGGGCGCTGGGTGGCTCAGCAGGTTGAGCCATCTCGGATTTCCTGCATTCTTCCATCCCAAATGAATGGTCAGAGTCCTCTCTGTTTTTGGTCAGATGCTGTGGGGCTATTCTTCCCAGCACCAGTGCTCCAGGCTGGGGAGTCTGGTGTGGGGCTGGGGTCCCTTTATCTTTGGAGGGAACCTCTGTGGTTGAGATATTCTTTCTTGATTATCCAGATTACCAAACCAAAGGTTTGGTCTCTTTTACATTTGTGCCCCTCCTACTAGTCTTGACACAGCCCCCTCTTCTTTGTGTCCTTAGTTATAAAACTACTGCTCAGCTAGACTTCATATGGTTCTCCAGGTTGGTTCTTCAATAATTTAGTTGTAATTTTAATGTGTTCATGGAATGAAGCAGGCTCAGTGTTGACTACTCTGCCATCTTGGATCTTCCTCTATTCATAGCTTCTTTATCTGCACTCTCAGCTTTACTGATAGTTTAAAGTAGTGGAGGCTGAGGCAGTTCAGCCAACACTT
This sequence comes from Craseonycteris thonglongyai, assembly GCA_004027555.1. Lineage (NCBI taxonomy): Eukaryota > Metazoa > Chordata > Mammalia > Chiroptera > Craseonycteridae > Craseonycteris > Craseonycteris thonglongyai. Next base: position 9,448 of record PVKE010025258.1, on the reverse strand, counting down.
GGACTAAGGTAAGGCACTCCTGCAAGAGTTTGTTTTTCTTTTCCTATTAAGGTCTTTATATATTGCTATGGTTTCTTTTTTAATTGTGAGAAATCTTGCCCTGATCACTTCAAAATACTAATAAGATGGTAAATTTTATGTAGAAATCAATGTGCCTTCTGTGTTATACTGATATTAGTTCCTGATTCTCATTACAAGTATAAAACTGGAGATAGATAAGTGTGTCAGATTTTGAAAAAGAAGACTGTTTACATATTGTCTCTATTTAAAAATTTACAGGGGAGCTGGGATGGCTCAGCAGGTTAAGCGCTCACTTTGCAGCCCTGGAGACCAAGGATCGAATCCTGGCTCAGGCCCAGGAGGACCCACATGCTGAACTGGAGAGTGCCCCCAGTTCAGTTCTTGCCGGGGCCTATGTGGGAGGCTCCTGGCCCAGTTCCTGCCCTATGCAGCTTCGTGCCCACCTGTGAAGTGAAACTATATGGAAAACTAATGCTGTCAACTATGCAGACTGCTCTGGGCCCTCCTCCTTCTCTCTGTCTCTGTCTCTCTGTCTGTCTCTGTCTCTCTGTCAAAAACAATAAAAATAAATCTTTAAAAATTAAATTGTTATAAATTTACAGCATATCTATATGAAGGAGGAATGCTGGGAAAACAGGAACTAACTATAAGAATGATATCTGATACTTAATTCCTATAATTAGAATTGCTTTTTGTTTATTTATTGTTATTTGTATCTATACTGATCTGCCATCGACTGAGTTAGTCTTACCCACTCTTATATTCTCAGTTCATTTGGTGAAAAACTCTGAACTAAGCAGAGTGAGAAGACCATTCTCTTGGTTTCTAAACATTTCTTCAGCACCCCACATTATGGCACATGATTCAAGGCCATTAAATGCAGTAGAAATAGCATTGATTTAAAGATTTACTTGTATTGTTTTTGACAGAGAGATACAGAGACAGAGAGAAGAAGGAAGGCCCAGAACAGTCTCTACAGTTGCGCATCGTTGGTTTTTCCACATAGTTTCATTCCACAGGTGAGCACAGGACTGCACAGGGCAGGAACTGGGCCGGGGTCTCACCCCAGTTCAGCATGTGGGTCAATACGGTGGGACCAGGATTCGATCCTCGGTCCCCAGGGCTGCAAAGTGAGCACTTAACCCACTGAGCCATCAAGACTTCCCAGAAATAACATTGATTTAAAGTCAAAAGACTTAGATTTTATCTTTACCTCTGCCACCTACAAAGTGGCCTCCACTGTGAAGTAAATAACAAATGTGAAATTAGGAAAGTTGATGTTGGTGGTCCCCTGACCACCAAGCAGCCTGTACTCCTGACATGTCGACCTTACCAAATATCTTTCTATTTTACCTTCTAAAGCTTGCTCCCATAGTTCTTACCTTAGTGCTTAACTGTAAGAAAATAAATATTTAAAACAGGAGAAGTATGCATCATGGTTCAACCAGATGTGGTAAAAGAGATGTGTATACTGGTTTTGGTGATGTGTTTTAGTTGAAATGGTTCTGACAGCCAGGCTCAGTGGCAGGGGACTATTTGCAAATATTCTCTGACTTAAAGTGAATACAGCTGAGTTTTAAAAGGCTTGCATTTAGGCTGTTCTATGCTAGTGAGCAGTTCATTAGGTTTGAGATGCCTCTGAGAATTGAGCTATGACTTCGTTGGAAATTTTGTATAAAAGAAGCAACCTCCTTGTGGAGTCTTGACACCTTCATATCTGCCAGGAGAATTCTAGAATTCTTAAGTTGATTGGACTCGGTGTTTTCGTTGTCAAATAATTCTATATATTTATATTTTGAATTTATGAATATTTTTCTCTCAGATAAGTAATTTTATCTCTCCTAAGAGGAAGAGATTTTTGTTTTGGATTATAAAAACAGTGCTGATTTAGCACTACTTGTCTCTTATGAATAAGTGTCACAAGAAGTGAATCTACGTGAAAAGCCACTATTTCTTGTTGCTACAGATTCTGGAGAGTGTGTGTGTGTGTATGTGTATCTCTATCTATACCTGTGCCTGTTTCTATCTTCGTATTTATTATATTATCTATATCGATACTATATATTTATGTCTATATCTATATCTATAATGTCATTTCTATCTCTACCTCTATCCCTATCTCTGTCCTTCTCTATATCTAGCTAGCTAGCTAGCTATCATTTATCTCTCTCTATATATATGACTCTTAGTGCACATAGTTAGGTGTGTAGTCAATGTATTATTATTTTTCTATAACTGAGCCTAAATTCTATTTGTGATTACCATTCTTCTGGGAAATGAATATGTAATCTCAATTTAGGAACTCCTAACTTACTGAGTATCAATGTATGTGTGAATAGGACCTGCTGTATCTTGCCATATATCCAATTGACTTCTATAATGATTGAGGCTAACTATCAAATGTATTTAAAATATGTAAAATTCAAAGTGGTACAGGCACAGATGCTCAAAATACATGTCTATAGTAACTAATTAGTAAGTAGACAGCACATAATGTTGACCTTGCCCTTTTGGTTTTCAATTGTTGGTTCACCCAAACTACAGCTACAGTTTTTTGTCCCTAGAGAAAAACCTCTTCAAGTTTTCGTGCCATATCAAGTGCTTCCCAGAAGCGTTAACTACATTACACTGTTCTTGTTCTACTTGGGGCATAGAAACTGTGTCTGCTTTATTGATTTTTTAGGACCTGGGGAAAACTATGGATCTTTCCTCTTCCTGGATTCTACTCAAGAATTGGGGCCGAGGGACTGGTGTCAGAGGGCTATTCTGCTCTTGATGTCTCCTTTCTCATCAAGGTTTAAGTTGGGTTTGGACCAGGTTAGGGGTAGGCAGCAGATTCCTAAATGATAAGAGCCCAGATAATTTTCAGAAATCTTAATATCTAACTTTATTATTTTATATTTAACTCCCTTATCCTAAAGAATCTAAAGCATCTTTATTTAATAGCAGTCACTGTAGCCTGACTCTTCATATACATGCTCAAATAGTCCCCAAATTTTGTTTAGGACAAAATTTTTATGGTCTGAGGACTTCAAGGCTCCTTATCTTGGCTTTTGAAAATTAAGGGTGATTTTTCTACTGTTTTATTGTTTCATACCCACTGAAGCAACAAATGGTGCCCATTAAACAGGGAATGTTTGTAGCCTAATAAAGAATATCACAAATAGCAAACTTATTGACCACTGTATATTAAAATATCAATCCACCATATCTGCTTCAGGCAGCTGGCCCATGTGACAAGTCTATACATAAACATCTCAAGCAAAAGAACAGTTTTTCTAGTAGCAAGCTCACCCAGTCTTTCAGTCACTGTATAAGGAAGTTATTACTGGCCTGAAATTTCTTTCTGTATAACTTTCCCAAGAACATGAAAATGAAAACAACTAGTCATACTTGTATTATCACTTCTCTCTAGGCTTCCCCTCATATATCTTGTTCTCTTCACCAATTCACTGATCCAAAGACAGTATCCTACACCACTACACAGAATGGAAAGTTGATCTTTTAGAGCCAGTGTTTTGTGTAACTCTATCTCTCCCTTTTTTAAAAGATTTATTTTATTGTTTGAGAACAGGTAAGAGAGCCAGAGAGAGCAAGCGAGCCAGAGAGAGAGAGAGGGGTGGGGGTGGGGGGCCTAGAGCAGTCTCCACAGTTTTACATCATTAGCTATAACATAGTTTTATTCCATACAAGTGGATGTGGGGCCAGGCAGAGTGGGAACCGAAGTGGGGTAGTCCACTACAGGTAGCAAGAACCTTCGCTGCTGAGCCATCTTGGCGGTTGTCAGTTGCACTGCAGTTCAGCATATGTGTTTGCACAGGCCAGAGCCAGGAATTGAACCCTAGACCTCGTGATTGTGAGGCAAGCACTCAATCACTGAGCTATCCCAGCATTCCCTGTGTAGCTCTTGTGCCATCTAAATATCTACTCAAGATTTCTGATAACTGATTAGCACTGTGGGTAACCAGCTCTTGACTACTATGTTTTATCTTCTGATGAAAGCATTTCAAGCTCAGTGGTACATGAGGGGGGTAATATATTGGTTGTTGGAATTCAAAACCTTCCCTAGGTCATTAGCAGGAGGCACAGTAGGCTCTGCACTGACTATTTACATCTTCAGCCTCAGCTCACACTGCATTTGCCTTGTGCTTTCTCCACACTGGACACTTTGTCCTTTCAATTTCTCTTCACCATGTTTCCTCTTCACATAGGGTCTTTGCTCTGGTGGAACCTCTCCAAGAAAAGATGATTTTTTCCTCCTATTCACCCACTATCACCCTCCTTTAGGTTTTAGTTCAAATTATATCTTTGGGAAATGTTCCCAAGTTCCCTAACGAGGTCCTTTATTTCTCTTTTCAGAGTCATTGATTTATACATTTTTTTATGATTATTTATTTCACCCATGCTTTCCTTATGGTTTATCATCTAGCTACCAAGTAGTAGGCACTGCTTAAAAAAAAAAAAAAAATGAATGAATAAATGAAAAGATCCTATCTCTGTGTGAAGCTGAGCCCACTTACTCAGCATGTCTTTCTTCACTCTCTCCTACCTCTTATCTCTACACATTTCCTTTTCTTTTTTAATTGCAAGGCTTGCTTCCAGCAAGCGCCAGCATAAAATACGTAGGTGGATTAATGTGTGTAGCCTTTTCTTTTTTTTTTCCTGAAGGCCAGTTATAGGCTGTGGTGATGATTATTTTATGGAGTTGCCCAGACCTTGTTAATGAGCAACATTGATCTGCAAGGTAATATTGTTTCCAGGGTTTGAGTCAAAGATTGCAAAGATAGGTTGCCAACACATCCAAACAAAACAAACAAAACAAAACAAAACAAACCACCAGTAACATTTTTTTTCTGTCCTTTATACTGCTTTGTAATATCTATAGTGTTTATTGTGATTAATTCCATCAGTTAATGACAGAAATGGCAACACATTCTCAAAAAAGTTTATTAATAACGAACTCTGCTTTTATTTATCTTTCCTACTCATACCTAAAATGTAACATGGGGAAGCCTGGATGGCTCAGTGGGTTGAGAACTTGCTTTGCAGCCCCAGGAACTGAGAATCAATTCCAGGTCCCAAACCATGTGGACCCATTTGCTGAACTCTGTTGTTCTTCCCATGTGGGAAGCCCCACATTGATTCTTGCCCCCCGGTTCAGGCTCTGGATTGAGGGATTGTGCCTCCCAAGCAGGAGGCCCCTGGCCCAGTCCCCACCCTATGCGGCCCCCACCCACCTGTGTGGAATGAAACCATGTTGAAGACTGATGATGTACAGCTATGGAGACTGCTCAGGGCCCTCCCCCTTCTCTCTGTCTCTCTCTCTGTCTCTGTCAAAAACAATAAAATAAATCTTAAATAAAAATAAGGTGTAACACATACTCATAATAGATGCTATATAATCCTTTAACTTATAATTTCTCTTCAGATGTAGCCCACTAAACTACATAAAACATTTCTGAAAGGTATTTTTACTTTTTATGAAAATTAGGTATGTTAATTAACCATCTAATGTGGACTTAAACAAATTCTTGATTAAGTTTTTAGGGTTGGTGATATAGTCTCATTATAAGTTCTTTCAACCACATTTAAAAATTCTAACAAAAGGTAATATTCAGGTAATATTCTGGTTAGTTGCCATTTTAGAAAGATATTATTAGGTTTTTTGTTGGTACAAATGTAAACAATTTTGATATATTGACCATAAAGCAAAACAAAAAACATGAAGCCTAAATATGATGGAAATTTGAATATAACAATTTACTATGACTATGTAGCCAATTCAAACTTTATTTCCCACAGACATAATGATACTTATTAAAGCTGAGGAGTAATATGTACATTTATAAGAATGTGAAGAAAATAGCTTATTTGAAACTGAATAGAAAATAAATGAGCCAGATATTTTATTTATGACGCGGAAATTTTGTTTTAAGATAACATAATCTATATTGCCAAAAATTCAAGTATGGATTTTGATAACTCTCTGCAGATAATTTAATTAGACAAAATGAATAAAAAATGTATAAAACACCATTTGAAAAATTGGTCACTTTAATTTTTTCCAGCTGTTCATTGAGGAAAAGTTTTTTGGGTGGTTTATAGTTTTGAGAAGCAAAAACTGTGTGAAACATTATATAAAGAAGATATGATAATTTAAGAAGGATATTGTTGAAGGCAACACAGTGTGACTTCAGAATATTATTTCTGTTAATTGAAGCTTTCCTGGAATAATCTGTGAAGGTAGTTTGTGATCTTACCATGAATTTTGAGGGCCTAAATGTTTGCATTTTGTTTTTTTACTCTGTTGTCCAATTTATTGAGATGGGTTAAGACAGGTGATTAAGCAAGGGTAAGACCAGAAGTAAGAGAGTGGGTTTTGGAGGCAGGGGACAAGGGGAAGGTTGGAAGGGACACTGTTAATGAAGGTAGTTGTGAAAGAGACACAATTACTACATGAAAATACTAAATTGCTATTGTTTCTTCCTGTTGTTTGCTCCCAGATTCTCTATTTCAAAAAAATGTAAAATTTATACATTAGCAATGAATGTCCAACAAAATTAACATATTACAAATAGTTCAATGACCTCTCCGTATAAAATAATTTGTGTCTATACAAATGAAAATAAGTAGCTGTCTGCACTGCCCTCTGTTTTGATTAAAGTTAAGAAATGTATTTTCTACCCAGGACAACATTGTACATTAAAATACACATTCTGCCTGTTTTCTATTTTGAAAATTATTCAGTATTTTTAACTACATTCTTTTAGACAGAAATGCATTTCAACAAAGTTAGTGTAGTCATAGCTAGTATATACTGTATCCTGACTAAATAGCAATTTAAAATGCTAAGGTCATATCAAGTGAGAAAAATAGAATGTGTGACTTGTTTGGGGACATAAAACATTAAAATGCAGGTACTATAGTAGAAAATAAATTATTTTCTCTTTGCTTTGTTAAGCTAACTTTTGACTGAAGAAGTCATCTAGAAAAGCAGACTAAAGCACTCGTAGTTCAAAGAAAAGGAAGTTCCTAACCAAATCTAAATTATATAAAGTGGGGTACAAAGTTTTCTGTGCAATTGCATTATTTCCAACTGAGTGGATACTGTTTGTTTGTTTGTTTGTTTGTTTCACTTTTTAAGCATTGCTAACATAATAGGAGGCAGTACCAGCAGCCACCACCCTAGAAAAGTCTGGATACCTCTTAAACTTGTGAATCGAAATGAAGTAGAAAACATGCATCCATACACATCTAACCATCATCTCCTTTGAGCCTACTGCCTAGTGAACTATCTAGGCAGAAACTTAAGTACATGAGGCTCTGTGCTGCTGGAACAGTGGAACTGATGAGGTGGGCAGAGAAAGAGTCACTCATTAATTTATTCTTCACTTCATAAAATATATATTGTGATTCTCATCTGCCAGGCTTTGAGATAGAGTCTAAGGAGACAAAGTTAACAAAACTAGACATGGATCACGCCCTCTTGGAGTTCACAGGCCAGTAGGAGTTACTAACCACGTAAATCATATTATGAGTACAAAAGTGCCAATCTTGATAGGTGCTCTGAAGGAGAGCAAGACCAATGCAGCTCAGGATTTTACAAATAATGGCAATTCAATTACTAGTACAGTAGACATGAAAGACAATTGGCAACTTTCACAATATATTTGGAGATCTTGAAAAGAGTATACACTTTGCTTTTGCTAATTTATTTATTTATTTATTAAAAAAAAATTTTTTTTTAAGATTTATTTTTATTGTTTTTGACAGAAAGAGAGAGATACAGAGACAGTTACAGAGAGTAGGGGGAGGGCCCAGAACAGTCTCCATAGTTGCACATCATTGGTTTTTCCACATAGTTTCATTCCACAGGTGGGCGGGGCTGCACAAGGTAGGAACTGGGCTGGGGTCTCGCCCCAGCATGTGGGTCCGCATGGGCCAGGGCCAGGATTTGATCCTTGGTCCCCGGGGCTTCAAAGCGAGCACTTAACCCACTGAGCCATCCCGGCTTCCCCACTTTTGTTAATTTCTGTTAAGGCTGTGTGGTTGAATTGCTACAAAAGCACAAGCAGGTAGAATTATGTAGATTTGTTATTATCTGGAAGAAAATAAGAATTTTTGGAAGAAATTATTTTAATTTTCTTTTTAACTAATCTCAATTAATTACGTATGCTGGGTACAGCACAACTTCTCAAATCTTGGAATAAGATTAGATACCACCACTGTGTTTCTTTTTCCATACTGATTTGCACATAGTACTTGCTCTTTGGTAATTAAATGTTTAATTTTGAGACAATTATAGATTCACATGCAGTTGTGAATCTGTGTAACCTTTACCTAATTCCCCCAATGACAACACCTTCCAAATCTATAGTACCATATCACAACCAGAGATTGATATTGATACAGTCAAAATATAGAATATTTATACCACCACAGGATCCCTCATCTTGCCCTTTGATAGTCCCATTCAATTCCTCCTTCTCCTCCTTAATTTCTGGCAACTACTAACCTGTTTTCCATTTCTATAATTTTGCCATTTCAAGAATATTATATACATACAATCATACAATATATAACATTTGGAACTGGCTTTGTAAACAGCACAATCCTCAGGAGTGATCAAGTTGTTGCATGTACCAATAATTTGTTCCTTTTTACCACTAAATATTCCATAGTATGTATGTACCACCATTTGCTTGTCCATTCACTTATTGAAGGATATCTGGGTTGTTCCCAATTTTTGATGATTATGAATAATGCTGCTAGCTATACACTTCCATTTACAGATCTGAGATAAATGCCCAGGGGTGATTGATGAGTTCTATGGCAATTGCATATTTAGTTTTTAAAGAAATTGCTGTACTGTTTTTCAAAGTAGCTAAACCACCAGCAACATGTGAGTGGTTCAGTTTTTCCATACCTTCAACAGCATTTAATATTGCCACTGTTTTTATTGTAGCCATTTTGAAGATATGTAGTGATATCTAATGATAGTCTTAATTTTCATTTCCCTATTAGCTAATTATTAAACATTTCTTCATGTGCTTTTTGGCCATCTGCATATCCTATTAAGTGAAATTATCTTTAGCCCATTTCCCAGTCGGATTTATTTTGGGGGGAGGGTTAGTAGGAAGAGATTAAAGAATCTTTTTTAAAATAATTTTTTTACTTTTCAATTACAGTTGACATATTAGTTTCAGATAAACAAAGTGATTGGACATTTATACAACTTAAAAGTTATCACTCCAATAAATTTAGTATTTATCTGATGCCACAAATAGAAATTATGATAATGTTGACTATATTCCTTATACTATACTTTACACCTCTCTGACAGTTTTGTAACTACCATTTCATATTTCTTTCTCCTTTCTCCTTTTTCGTCCATCCCTCAATTCTCTTCCCATCAGGCAACCAACAA
>PVKE010025257.1:0-23188 GCA_004027555.1 Craseonycteris thonglongyai | reverse complement strand
AACACCAAACCATTGAGTGTGTCCATAATGCTGGTGCCCTCTCCCACCTCCCCTCCCTCTCTCCCTCCCCTCTCCTCCCCTTCCCTCAGGCAATCACCAAGTTATTGAGTGTGTCCATAGGTTTCTGTGTCTTTGTAACTTTCAGTTTTATATTCCACCTATAAGTGAGGTCATATTTTTCCGGATTCTTTCATGCAAAAATTATTTTAAACACAACAGCAACAACAAAAATTTATTTTAAATTCTGTTTCTTACAAATGCCAGATAAATTAAGCTGTTCTAGGCTTTCATAAATGTATTGTTTTTAATTGTTTATTTTGAGCCTTTCTAAATTATATTTCACACAGAATACACCAAACTTAAGAATTATTTTTGTTATTTCATGAATAATATAGGCTGAAAATTTAAATGGTTTCTAAAAATATTGATTAAGATAAATTCACAAATGGAAAATCTATAATGTTCTGTCAGAAAACTCAGGCATCAATGGGGAGGGAGAATGGTTCCAGGAATTCTTACTTTTATCAGAGAAGGTTGAGTGTAAAATGATAGGGTCTTTTTTATGAGACAAGTCTTTTATCTTAAAAATTACTATACTAACATTGGATTTGTCTTCAACTTAACTAGATGAGCTATGTATTACAATTTTTTAAGTATAAAAAAATTGTTGAAAAAATCTTGGAAATATTTTTTCAATCTTGTCTTAATATACCTTCTTATTTTTAAGATTTATTTTTATTGTTTTTGACAGAGAGAGAGAGATACAGAGACAGAGACAGAGAGAAGGGGGAGGGCCCAGAACAGTCTCCATAGTTGTACATCATTGGTTTTTCCACATAGTTTCATTCCACAGGTGGTCACAAGCTGCACAGGGCAGGCACTGGGCAGGGGTCTCACCCTGGTGAGAACTGAACTGGGGGCTGCAAAGTGAGTGCTTAGCCCACTGAGCCATCCAGGCTTCCGCTTAATATATCTTTTAATTTTTAAAGAGGTAGGATTCCTTTATGGAAAAAAAAATTATTAAAAGATCTGAACAGACATTCCTGCATCATCTTTATTTTGCTACTTAGAGCATTTTACCTGTTGTCTGCATGTAAAGCTGACTTCTTACATGTCTGCCTATTATTGCTCTTAGACTCAGGGAGTATTTTTATAGCATATATTTTGTAACAAAGCAGATGTTTTGAAGTACATTGACAGCCATGGAATTGGTATAGTTTCAAAATGCTTCTATAATCATTTACCTAAGGCTAAAGAGTCAGAAAACTTCTCTTGATTGAAGTATATTACTACCTTGAACTGTATGTAGGGATAACCATTCTAAATTTATTGTAATTAAGGATTATAGTGATTAAATGGCAGATTAGAAGTTTAAAATTATTAAAATATTTGTGGTAATGGGTGTGGAGAACATTCTTAGTAGTAGAAATTGAAGGTTAGATATAGTCACTTGAAATGGTTACGTGTAAATATTATAACACATTTGTAATGGGTAGAAATTAAATTAGTGGTTAAATCCTCATATACTTTGTAATCTTGTTTTTCTTCATTTTTTTTTAAATAGTGTTTGCCAGCTCTGAGCCTGTGCCAGGTTTCCAGGGGGATACCCTGCAGCTGGCATTCATTGACCTCAGACAAGTAAGATGGAATAATGTACTTCTCGTTTGTTGCCCTCTTATCTCTTGCCGTTTTTTTTTTAATGCTACAAGAATGCTTGTTTGCCTCAAAACAACCTTTATTTACAGAAGTGCTTCTTTGATAACTCTGTATTTGACCATTCTTTCTGAACTTATTTCCATTCAGTGTCTCAACTTCATGGAGCATTGTCATCGTTGAATATTTAGCATAGTCATCACCTGCTAAGCACCTGACTGAATGATAACTTTATACTTTTATTTAATGACACTTGAAGTTTAAGTTATTAATGATTTCATGGTCATATATGAAAATTGGTGGTGTATAACAGTGTCAGAACCCAAGTTAAATGTAAATTATTATAAACTAGACAGGAGCCCCTTGCTTAAAATTTTATCAGTGGTACAGAAAATATTTTCTGTATGCCTCCAGAAAGAAGAATAAAACTAAAAAATTAGTTATATACTAACATAATTTTTTTCTAGTCACATAACTCAAAGTATTGTAACAAATAAGATAGTTTTTAAAATCTCATTTTACTACTCTTTAACACATGTATTTTCATTTTTTAAATTTTCTTCCTATTACCCTTATTTCCACTTCCCCCAGATTTTTTCTTCTTATTTCTGTCTTCTTTTCCCTTCCTTTTTCTTTTACTTTCTTAATCCCAGGATTAAGGAGCTTAATAAAGCTGGGAGGCACAAGAGTGTGGAGGAGGGGCGAATCCAAGTTACAGGGCTCAGGAGTTCTAGAATTGAGAAGAGTGACTTGGCAAGAACCAAATAGAGATGTAATTAAAAGAGAGCCACCATGGTACTGGTCTGTTTATGGTCCCATCCCTTTTAGGGGACAGAAATGACTGGAGATGGGGTTCCACCATTGGTATCAAGAGGTTTACCACAGTGATGTTTAGAGCAGGACCAATTTGAGCAGTTAAGGAGCTCTGATTTCAGTAAATATTTAAGAATAAAGCTGTTTTAGCTATAATTCCAAACCAGTATTCAATAAGTATTTATGCACTACTATGTATTGATTACTTAGAAAGGGGAGATGTGGCTGAAATAGACACAAAAGAAATGTAAGACATTGATTAATCTTTTGGGAACTTTAAAATCTTTTTTTTTTTTAAGATTTATTTTTATTGTTTATGACAGAGAGAGAGATACAGAGACAGAGACAGAGAGAAGGGGAAGGGCCCAGAGCAGTCTCCATAGTTGTACATCATTAGTTTTTGACATAGTTTCATTCCACAGGTGCGCGCGGGGCTGTGCAGGGGGCCTCCTGCATGGGAGGTGCACCCCATGAGCCAGGGGCCTCCCACATGAGAGGCATGCCCCAGGCGAGTGCCAAACCAGGAGCCTCCCACATGGGAAGCTCACCAGGGGGGACCAAACTGGGGTGGGAAGCACACCTCAGTTCAGCATATGGGTCCTCACGGGCCCGGGTCAGGACCGGGGCTGGGACTCTATCCTCAGTCCCTGGGGCTGCAATGCAAGCGCTCAACCTGTTGAGTCATCCCGGCTTCCCCTTTAAAATCTTTTAGAGGCAAAACACCCATGAACTGGTTAGGGATATTTTTATAAGACAGTGAGTCATGTGGAAATAAATGGTATATCTTTAAGTCAGGTTTAGAAGGAAACTGAAAAAGCCATTCTTATCTCTCAGTATAAAGCACTGAATGTATAAAATATATTTATGTTTATTTCTGTTTGCAATCAAGGCTCGTGTATTATGCCAAACAAGAAATACTGTTATAGAAAACCTAGATCTATAAATGATGGGTCTTACTAAGTAGGGAAAGATAGTAGAAAATGAAGAAGGTGGACTCTGAATTTCCATTCCAGTTTATCAGAATATATTTTTTCTATTGAAAGTAGATCTAGTTCCTTCAGAAGGAGTTCTCTCTGTTATAGTCCTATTGCCCTGAACAAGATGATCTAATATAGAAAACTGAGTCCTTTATCAAGTTGGGAATAGTTTTCATTGTATATTCATTTCCTAATTAGGTTGTGGGCACTTACTGGGGTAGGTTTCCCTATTGCAAGGACATGGCTTATTCTCCAATCCAAAGAGTATGTGCTTTGAAGATAGTTCCCATTATATACAAATAATCTTTCCACAGAAAATTTGAAATTTATCATGTGATATTTTCTCAGTTTTGTATGAATTTTTATGGTGTTAACTAGTTTGTAATTTCATTGTAGGAATGTGAATAGGGCTACATAATGTATGAAACTGTTGATAAAGATTCTGTTCCTTGATTTGTTCAAATAAATCGTTAGTTCAATGCAGATTAAAACTCTGATGCTAGGCACTTTTTTTCTTCAAAGACCATGATCATTTGACAGCAGAGGGCTCTTTATAAGCATATAGCTCACTAGGGAATTGTTTTTAAGGCATACTTATAAATATTAATAAACATTTCAAGTGTTTTTGGGTAAATTTACTTTTCGAGTATGTGCACTTAGAGGCATTAAATCCTGGTTTACTTTTCCTCATCAATGTAATTTCTTTAAGAGACTTTTAAGTGAATTAAAAATGAATTATGAAACATTTAGAATCCTAAAACTATTATCATGCATATATAGAACTGTTGAAATAAAAGATTTATATAGAAGTAAGTAATATAAAACAAGTTTTTTGTTTTTGTTTTGTAACACCTTTGGTATTTTTTCTATTTTTCAGTTACAGCTGACATATGGTATTATATTAGTTTTGGGTATACCACATAATGATTAGACATTTATATAACTTACAAAGTGCTCACCTCAATAAATCTAGTACCCATCTGACACCATACATAGTTATTACCATAGTATTGACTATATATTCATTATGCTAAAAGAAGCTTCTCCGACCTATGGCCTGCAGGTGGCATGTGGCCCAGGATGGCTTTGAATGTGGCTCAACACAAATTCGTAAACTTTCTTAAAACGTTATAAGATGTTTTGTGATTTTTTTTTTCTTAGCCCATCAGCTATCATTAGTGTTAGTATTCTATGTGTGACTAAAGACAATTCTTATTCTTCCAGTGTGGCCCAGAGAAGCCAAAAAGTTGGACACCCCTGTGCTATAACTCTACATTCCCATGACTACTTTGTAACTACAAATTTGTATCTCTTAATCCCCTTTTCCCCTTTCCCCATCCTCCCATTCCCACCCTTCAATCCAATAGCCATCAAAATGCTCTCTGTATCTATAAGCTTGTTTCTGTTTTGTGTGTTCATTTATCCTTTTCTCTAGATTCCACATGCAAGTGAAATCGTATGACATTTGTATTTCTCTGTCTGAGTTACTCCACTTAGTACAGTGCCCTCGAGGTCCACCATGTTGTTGCAGGTAGCAAAATTTTATTCTTTTTTTATGATTGAGTATTATTACACCTCTTCTTTATCCATTCATTCATTGATGGACACCCCATTGCCTCCATATCTTGGCCATTGTAAATAATGCTGCAATGAATATATGAATGCACATGTTCCTGTGAAGTAGTGTTTTGGCTTTCTTTGGATAAATACCCAGAGTGTGATTACTGGATCCTTCTTTGTCTCTTGTTTTAAAGTCTATTTTGTATTGCTGACCCAGCTTTTGTTTGTTTGTTTTCGTTTTCATGAAATACCTTTTTTCATCCCTTTGCTTCTTGCAGTCCGTGTGTATCTTTCAATCTGAAGTGAGTCTCTTATAGGTAACCTATGTAAGGACTTTTTTTCTTATCCATTCAGCCACCCTATGTCTCTTGACTGGAGCATTTAATCCACTTACATTTAAAGTAATTGTTAATAGATATGTAGTTATTGTCATTTTATTATTCACATTTTTTAATATTTTTTTCTTCTCTTTAAAGAAGCACCTTTAACATGTCTTGTAATACTAGTGTAAAACACAATTCTACAGTCTGGTAGTTAATATACAATGAAAGTGGCTAGTGGATAGAAAATTTTGATAAAGTAATTTTTTATGTTAATTTTTGTAGTTAAAAAAAGATCTTAAAATAATTTTTCCTATTAATGTTAAAATTCAATCATACTCTATTCTTATTCTTTTGTATTTTGTAACAAGAAAATGCAATTAATTCTTGTCCTTAGCTGTTGGACCACTGTGACGTAACTTAAATTTTATGATTTCAGAGGTCTGAATTTAATAACTGGACAAGGATGTTTCACCTATATTTGTTTTTCACATTAATTTATTTATAAACAGTTAAGTGGTGAAATGCCACACATGGGAATTAGCCAAGAAGAAAATTAGCCTCAAAAACCAAAGTCTCATGAGGTCGTGCAAGTTTTTTGTATCAGATATCAGTGATTATTTAAATAACGATGCCATAAAGTTTCAATAGTGTTATGTTCCTGACTTTATAAAGATATTTTATAGTATATTATTTTAACACTTATATGAAGTAATATATCATCAAACATAAAGAGAGTGTTAACAATTTTATTTACATTTCAGTTGGTTTCTACACTTTTTCTTCTTTTTTTCTAGTCTGTGATCCATTTCTGTCTTAATAGGGTGGCTGACAGTTCTTTTCAAGTATACTTAGAAAGGCAAAAGAGCCCTTTTCATAGTACTTATAAGGGGTCATGCTTCTGTTTTTTTGGTTTAAATTTGATACTGCTTCATGAATTGCTGGGTATGAAAGATTAGGAAGTAGTCCAGTGGTCAGATTTTACCTGCCCACCCGGACTTTGCCCTGAGGTCAAACTCCTGATATTTGCTGTTCTGAATAGAGTAGTTGATGACAAGTATGAGCTGATACAAGAGGAAAGTTAGAACCATATCAAAGCTGAAGGCAAGAGAATTGGGACTCAATGAGCGACTGTAGCTAAAAGATGGATCATCAGAATTGCCCTCTTCTAAAGAAAAGGAAATAGCTGACCTGTGAGTGAAAAGACTTTATCATACTGCCATTCACATGCTTGCTAATGGAAGCCAGTTATCTCAACAATATCTTAAGGCCTACTGCCCCAAAAGACAATGTGGAGGATTAGCTGTACTGGTACTGCATTATATGAATATACTTCCTCAGTCAATTTTAAATGTGCTGTTTGAATGTGATTTGTATGTGTAAATTTTTTTTACAGGTAAAGCCTATCATCCTTTTACCCCTTGTTCTGAAATTGTCACTAAATGATGAAAGACTTTGATATATGTGTCTGTTTGCTTTTACAAAGACTATTTTGTTAAATACTGTCAAGTGGATTTCAGATATGTAAAATTCCTTTGGCAATGTATGAAAACCTTAAAATTTTTAAATTATTTCTATTATAAGACTCTTATATGATATACAGTATTCAGTGATATTTTTATAAGTTATCCTTAATGCATAGAAATATTTACTAAATATCACTGGAAAATGAGATAACCCATATAATTGCATTACCTAGGTAAGTAAAGATTAGTTTTTAATCACCAAAACTTTTTTTTTTTAAGATTAATTTTATTGTTTGAGAGAAGGGGAGAGAGAGAAAGAGAGAGAAAAAGGGGGAGGGCTCACAGCAGTCCCCATAGTTGTACATCATTAGTTGTGACAAGGTCTCATTCCACATGGGTGGATGTGGGACCAGGTGGGGAGGGAACTGAACTGGGGACCTCCTGCATGGGAGGCGGGAACCTTCACCTCTGAGACATCCTGAGACAGTTACCAGTTGTGCCACAGTTTAGCATATGAGGTTGCACAGGTGAGGGCCAGGAATCAAACTCTGGACCTCACAATTGCAAGGCAAGCACTCAACTGCTGAGCTATCCCGGCATCCCCACCAAAACTTTTTAAATATAGTCAATTTAATGGGAAACTAAAATATATCTCACCTTCACAGCTTCTCATTGAATGTAATTCTCACAGTAAATTGAGCATCCATGGCTCACTAATTTTAATACTAAATCCTCTTTACTTGGTCCTATTTCACTTTGTAATAAGTTAGACTTGTAAGGTATCATTGCTGCACTAGACAATGTCTTGGTAATCTTTTAATCAATATGGAGAAATTTAGGAAGGTTGGATGATACTGCAGTTATGTAGGTTTGAAGCTAATAAAACAATCTCTTGCCCAAATAATGTTGAATAATGTATTATTATCATCCTAGACCAGTGTTTCCCTAAATGTTTTTTTGAGATCAGATGAGATTGGGTGTGTTCAGGGTAGTATGGCCGTAGATAAATGTTTTTCCAGATACACTGATTTCTCAAGATAAAAGATTTCTAAAAAAAGAAAATCCATGTCAGGCAAGTTTAGGAAACATTATATACCCTAATTGTCTCTTAGAGACTTACCATTTGCTTTAGGATTGTAAGGGCTGAGAAATTCTGCATTAAGCCAGCATTTCCCAAACTGATCACAGAACACCTCTCTCATTCATTCTGCGTTGTATTACATGAAACTTAATTTGTGAAATGCTGCTTTTAGTCAAGGATCTGGCAGCTCTCTCTAGATGTCTGTCTTTTCCAGTTTGGGATCAACAAATTTTTATAATAATAACTTGGATAAATGCATAGAATAAATATGAATTATATGTATACATTGAACATAATTTATATCACATTCTATGATGATGGAACACAGAACCAAAGTGCTCTCAGTAGGCTTGAGTGATAAGCCAAAGCCAACAAAGTTAAATTTAGCAAGGAAAATGTTAAGTACTCTATTGAACGTTTTTAAATTAAATTTTAAAAAGTACAGGCTGTGGGAAATCTGACTTATAATACAAAAAAGTTTCAGTAGTTTCAGTTACCCTCCAAATGAACCATTACTCTTAGATTGCATTTTTTTATTGTTAAATTTATTGGGGTGACATTGGTTGGTAACAGTTACATAGTTTCCAGGAGTGTAATTCTACATTACATTGTCTATGTGTTGCATTATGTGCTCACCACCCAGAGTCAGCTCTCTTTCCATCACCATATATTTGATGCTCCCTCTTTACCACCCCCTCCTCCCCTTGATTGCATTAATGAAAGTGTGGTACTTGGGTTAGACCACTGTGCTTTGGGGCTAAGACTGTGTCTCAAGTATTTTATGATGATATAAACACTTACCAATTGGAAAGAACATAAGAGAATTAGAAGGCTTGTGAGGGATCAGCTACCTTGTCAAATGAAGAGCCTTTTAAAAATATGGGAATATTTAGTCTAAAGCCTTAGAGAAGTATACCTTTATAGAGAAACTCAAATGTGTGATTCTTATTAGCCTAGATATGAGTCAAATATACTGTTTTCTTTTTCCTATTAAAATTCTATGTCATGAAAATTGTCATATAATTTTCTTTTTCCTATCCAGGATTAGATCCTGTTTTCAAGTATTTGATTTTGAGCAAACTGAGGGAAAGAGGAGTGATCATTCCTCTGAACTATGAGTAGAGAATTTGAGAATTTAATTGTGCAAAATATATTTGGATCTCATAGACCTTTTAAAATAAATGTTTTATTAAAGTGTAACATACATTCAGGCAAATAAGTCATAGGTATACTATTGCAATTTTTCACAAAGTGATTATATCTGTCTAGCACCCAGGTTAAGAAAGAAAACTGAACCAGTAAGTACTTCAAAAGAACTATCAACTTTTTGGTTCTGCCTTCTTTTGCTCAATATTATGTGTGTGGAATTTATCCATATCGTTACATGTAATTGTGGTTCATTCATTCCCTTTGCTGTGTAGTCTGCCATTACATAAATATAACATAATTTATTCATTCTACTACTGATGAATATATGAATGAATTCCAATTTTACTGTTACAGATTGCACTAAGATAACATTGTTTTCCATGTCTTTTGGTAAATATATTCACACATTTCTGTTGAGGTATTTACCTACATATATAATTGCTGAGTTGGGATGGTATGTTTGTGATCAGTTTTATTGGATAATGTGAAGCAGTTTTCTAAAGGAAGGGTGCTAGTTTATACTTCAGCCAACAATGCAGACCAATTCTTGTTGCTCTGCATCCTTGGTACTACTTGATATTATCTGTCTCCTACTTTCTAGCCATTCCAGTGGGTACACAGTAGTTTTACATTGTGATTTTGATCTGCATTTCCTTGGTTTATAAAACTGAACTATCTTTCCTATATTTATTATCAATTTGAAAATATCCTCTTTTATGAATAACCTGTTCAGGTTTTTTGCCATTTTTTTCTGTTGCGTTGTTTACTTACTGATTTATAGAAGTTCTTTATATATGCTGAATATGAATCCTTTGCCAAATGTATGTATGACAAATATCTTATGCTCTGGTTTGTCTGTTCACTCTTAGTGGTGGTCTTTTGATGAACAGAAGTTTATAATTTTGATGAAATCCAATTTATCATTTTTTCCCTTTATGCTTTTTTTTTTTTTAAGATTTATTTTATTGTTTTGAGAGGAGGTGAGAGAGAGCAAGAGAAGAGGGGGATGGCCCAGAGAAGTCTCCTTAGGTATACATCATTAGTTGTGACATAGTTTCATTTCATACAGGTGGATGTGGGGCTACACAGGGCAGGAACCGAATTGGGGGCCTCTGACATGGGAGGTGAGAACCTTTGCCACCATCTCAGTGGTTACTAGTTGTACCACAGTTCAGCATATGGGTTTGCACGGGCTGGGGCTGGATTTGATGCCCAGACCTCACAGTTGCAAGGCAAGTGCTCAACCAGCTAGCTGAGCTATCCTGGCCTCCCAAATATGGCTCTTTTTATGTCCTGTGTGAGAAGTCTTTGCCTACCCCTAAAATTGTAAAGATATTTTCCTATGTTTTCTTTAAAAATGTTAATTGTTTTACCACATTTAGATTTATAATCCATATAAAATTAATTTTTGTGCATAGTGTTGGGTATAATGTTCAAGATTCATATTGTTTCTTGGGGTTATCCAATTGATCCAACATTATTTATTGAAGAGAATTGAATCTCATAGCATTTTAATGTAAAATAATTGTAAACTACAAAAACAGACATAAATATGAGCTTTTAGTGTACAAGTAAAATGTTTTTCACTGTCTTCCAGTTAACTGTATGTCTATGTTTCATGATTCATGCCATCCCTCATTAACAAACTAGTTGCAGGCTTGGGGTTTTTAATACCAGCCTAACTATATTTTCACTACATCAAAGATACATTTAAAAATAAGGCAATTCTAGAATAAATGTTCATAATGATATAGGCAATATAACAATGAAAAAGCTAAACTACTTGCCTATGAGGACAAAAATCTTGCCTTTTTTGTTTAGTGTTGTACATCCATTGCTTAACACTATTCTTGGCACATAGAAAGCAATCAATAAATGTTGATAAGTGAATGCAAAATTTTTAACTATACTCAAAAGCACATTTTAGTGCACAAGCACCTTACTAGGAATTGAAATAGTCCATGTAAGTTAATGTTTCATATAGGCAAACTTTCTGTAAAAGCAATAAATACCTTTTCTATTTCAGTTATTTATTTATTTTTTTATTGTTGAATTTATTGGGGTGACATTGGTTGGCAATATAGTTTCCAGGTGTACAACTCTATTTTAATTATTTTTGATGAGAGTATTTCTAAAAATACATTACTCATTTTTCTGCGTCTTAAATAAAAAGTTAACAAATATAAACATTTCTTGATTTATCTTGGCCATCATTAGGGATACTAAGATAGTACTGTAAGTTATTTCTAAGAAATGTTGTCATTGCTCCAAAACAAATAGTTTATTCTTTTATCGGTAAAGAAATATTTGGACAGGGCATTATAGGAATTTTGACAAAAGCAGTACACATTTTAATTAAATAATCAATGATGACAATATAAAGCAGAACTTAAAGCAGCATTTCTTAACATGTTGTTTGGAACAGTGAGTCATGAAAAAAATAAACAATAGTCAAATAATTTGAGGAAATCCTACATATTGTGTGTCTCTTGTAAATTCACAATCCGTTAGCACATTAAAGGCTTTGAGAAGTGTTTTTCTTCTCCACTTCCCCACCCAAACCTGTTTGAGTACTGAATACTTTTCACAAACAAAAATCTCTTCCTGTCCTGCAAAGCAGTGTTCTGTGGCTCACAGTTTAAAGACTCTTATTACCTGGACCACTATTATATTACATAAATGTATGGATTCCTAGAACTGTTCTGGTTAAAACAGCGGGCTATGAAAGCAAATAGATATGCCTTTCAGTAGATACATTAAATTTAAATATTAAAATTCAAATAATAAAGAAATAATGAAAAATAGCCAGGAGTTTTCAAAAGTAATTTGTTGAACTTTCTTTTTTATAAAAACACAGTCAAATGATTTTGTGAAGGATAATAATTACTGGAGGGTTAATGCTGCTTAGATGCAGTAAACCAGTCAGTCAGTCATATAGAATAACTTGTTTTTAGGAAGCATGAAACGGTAACACAGGATTGCTTGTGAAGAATGAAAAGATTTAAGTGTGAAATTAAAATACCAGCTCATGTGGAGTTCAAATCCTAACAGTTGTCAGATTCCTTAGTGAATCACCGAGGCTATTGTTATTGAGCCACAGTATGCATACTAGGAGAGAAATAAAGAATAGATTTGCTACTTCCCTCCTCCTCTTACTACTAATACACTGTAAATGAGATGGGGAAAATTTGAAAGAGATTTTAATAAAATGATCAAGGTAAGTTCTATATTTTCTGTGTTGTAAAGAACTCTGCTATTAAAAAGGAAATAACAGTTGAAGTGACTTTTTTTTCAAGATAATTGCACCTTAAGACAGAAAATCTAATACCAAAATAAGAACCTTAAAACAAAGCCAGATTTCCACAAAGAAAACAGTAGCTCCTGCTATTTAGTGGTAGTAAAAATCTGATGAAAAACGTTTTAAGTTCTTTAGAACATAAAGAAATTTTTTGCCTGGATGGTTTACTTCACAAGCTAACTTTAACTGTAAGTACCTAAAAATACAAAAGGAGAAGGGGTAGGGGGGCAAAAGCAACTTTGTTCACTGGGTCTCTTTTTTACCTGACACCAAGTCCATCCTAGCAGGCAAGGGAGGAGTCTTACACCTAAAATCTATTTTTTCCTGCCATTACTTCTTTGATCTGATATTATTTAAAGAACATAGTTGTGACCCTATACATGCATCTTGTTATTAATGGAACCCAGGTAAGATTCTCTGCCTACAAAAGAATTCATGGACCATTCTGAATATTAGGCCGATCCTTTTTAGTGTTTTCTTTTTTAAATTGATCAATTCCTGGGGAAGCCGGGATGGCTCAGTGGGTTAAGCGCTCACTTTGCAGCGCCGGGGACAGGGGATCGAGTCCTGGCCCCGGCCCGTGCGGAACCATATGCTGAACTGGGAGCTCCCCTGGTTCAGTTCTCTCTCTGTCTCTGTCTCTGTATCTCTCTCTCTCTCTGTCAAAAATAAAAATATATTAAATTGATCAATTCCTGAAACTTCACTTGCTCTGTTTATATCCTGATCTTGTTTCATTGGGACAAGAATATAGTCTATGCTATTTTTAAAAGAGGCAACCCATAAAACTGCTCACTTATCAGATCTGTTTTCTTACTATGTATGTCATCCATATATATGCGATTTTCTTTCATGATACATTCTAAATCTGGGCTTCTCAATAAAATATGCTATGTGAGAAGACTAAGTAACCATTAGCCATGGCTATTACTCATTGGACTGCTTTATATTCTACCACTTTGTTGAGAAATCTGTTAGGAATGATTTGTAGCTTTTTACTTTTTTTTTTTCTCCCTGGCCTTCAACTCCGTGGACAGGAATTAGTTATGATATAAATTGCTTTGCACAAAAGTTCTTACATGCTTTTACATCAGGGATTCTATCTTGGGGACTGTGCATTGGTTTTAGGAAATTTATACAAAATTTTGTTTGGGTTTTTCTGAGAAGAGGACCTAATGTTTTCAACAGATTCTTAAACTAATATATGACCTAACAACAGTTATCTAACCACCACTGTTCTAGGGAATCTGAAAGCTGTCCAGATTAAAGGAGACCACTAGGATTTGCCCCATTTTCAGATAATATTTTTTCATTTACTTGACAAATTTCTTCATTTACTCGACTTGTTTTGGGCACTGCTTTAATTGCTGGGAATACAGTAGTAAGCAAGATTGACAAGCTCGTACTCTCATAATCTCATTTTGTTGGAGGGAGATCTAAAACAACAGTGATAATTTCAAATTGTTTTAGATAGAATTTCAAGTAGCTGTAGATCCTGTGAGAAAAATAAAACAGGTTAATGTGATCGTGACTAGGGTGAGGTGACCACTTCAGCCTGGGTTGTCAAGGAAAGTGTCTTTAAAGAGGCAATATTTGAGTAGATATCTGAATAAAATTGGGAGATATGAGGTAATTGCATTCCTGGCAGAGGGAAGAATTCTGGCAGAATAGATGCAAGTGAAATTGGGAAGATTAGCAGAACCAAATTATGAGTGTGTAGGGGGCCTTATTAAGGAGTTTAGGATGTTAAGTATGATGGGAAACCAAGGGTCTTAAGCAGGTTAGCATCATGCTCTGATTTTCATTTCTAAAAAATTGTTCTGATTGCTCTAAGGAGAATAGATTGAAACAGGACAAAATTAAAATCAGGACGAACAGTTACATGATTATTTTGGTAATCTAGGGTCTAGGCTCACATGATTGATTGCTCTTACTTAATTACTGATGGTGTGGTTCACTATTTCACAGTGGCTTCTGTGTACGGGCTCAGAAGTTTCTGTTTCTGATATTAGAAAAAGTTGGATTTATCCTGAGCAATTAATAGTTTGTTTTTATCTTAATACTGTGAGTTATCAAAGTATCCGTAGTGTCTTTTTAATTTTGGAGCTAAAAAAGGTGTACAGGATAGCATCACATGCATTTTTGTATACTAACCTCATTTCCTCTCCTACTTTCACTTTCCCTTGTCTGTAAGTTTTCTCAGTTATTAAGTTGTATTTATCTTGCATATATTTTTGTAAGTTGCTTAAAATCCTTTTGGAACAAGAAATGTGTAAATAAATTAAACATTTGTTAGTGGAATCTTAAAACTGCAGTAAAAAGAATTGTGTTATAGATGGATTTTCATTTAGTTTTTCATTTACTCATTTATTTCTTCAACAAATGTTTATTGAGTGCCTATTATAACCAGCCACTGGGGAAACAGAATTGGACAATAGGCAATAAAATAAGAGCTGGACAGTCTGAGAGATAAGTTAGTTAGAATCATTGAAGGTAAAGTTAAAGACTATTAGATTTGGAAAGATATCTTACTAAAGGATAGAAATTAAGGAGTATAAAAAGATAATTTTTACTAACCAATATCACCCCCAATAAATTTAACAATAATAAAAAAGTATAAAAAGAAAGCCACTGAAGCATCCTAATGGTGTATTGACAAGGACACTATTGTATAGGAAATCAGGAAACAGGGTGGAGTCCTGCTTCTTTTAATAATTACTGTATGACCTTGACAAAGTGTTTCCTGAATTATTTCAACTATACGGTAATGGTTTAATGAAACCTGTAAAGAAAAATGTTCATTTTACTTCTGGGAGAGATCTTTTACATGACATGCTTAATCTTCATTGCTAAAATTAGGGAATTGTGTGAAACTTGCTTTGCAGGGGTCATTAATTAAGTCAGCAGTTACCCATCTCTCTGTACTTTGCATACTTCATCGGGGTGATGGCAAGGCTGGTGTGCCAGATGGAGAGCTCTGTTCCTTCCAAAAATATTGCTTCATAAGGGAAGTAGACTGTGTACCCACCTCCTTGTTCTCATTTTCCCCTTCACCTACTGCTTTCACCCTTCTGACGTAGTCTGATAATCCCTCTCGACCATACATACCCCCAAATGGTTATAAAGTTTAGGAAAGAACTTCAGATGTACCTCATCATAGAAAGATAGGAGAACCTGTTAAAGATACACTTGTATTTGACTCAAAATGAACAATTTTGAATTCTACCTAAAGGGACATGAACAAGCCTTGAAGTTATGAAGGAATTGTTTGACAATAATTCTTGCCACAGAGACTGGGTGTCTGCCAGGACTTCACTTTGAAATTTCTGTCTTCTGTTACTAATCTTAAAGCATCGTAACATACAATTCTTTTGCCACTAGTCCAGTTTATTCTTTTATGATGAGGAAGAAGGCACTTTTAAATAACAATTATTTCCACTATAATTAAACAAATCTTCTTTTGTTTGCATTATATTTGTTACTATATTGTATACACACTGCTTGCTTAAACTTGCCCCTTGTGACTACTTCACAGGAACTTTCTTTAGAAGTTTTAAAGTCTTTGACTTCTTAAAGTATTAATGGGATTTGCCAAAGTTGTAGTATCTGAATGCTTGACTAGATATAGTAGCAGGACAACAAGCTTGTTCACACAGCTCCTCCAGCAAGCATTTTTTTCCGTAGACAATCCTAAATTCATTTGAAGTGCCAAAGAATTAAAGGAAGATGTATTTGGGTTTACTCCTGAATATAACAAGACCAGACATCTCACAAAGTTTACCTGAAGGTCCAGATATTACAAAAGTATGCTGCCCTTTGGGAGAGCTTAGATTATAAAGGATTAGTCTGAACCTAAATGTCTTTTGCCTTTTGTTCCAGCATTATAGTTCTGGTACTTTACAGTTTATGTGCTTAACTACATGTATGATTCATGCTCATACCTTCAGTTACTGATACAAATTTTAAACTCATAGATTCTTGTGATTATTTTAAGAGTAAAGGTTAGAGAGGCCCTATCTCCAAATACAGTCACATTGGGAGTCAGTGCTTCAAAATATGAACTTCGTGGGGGACACAATTCAATCCATAACACTTAGACTAACAAAACAGAGAATTTGTCACCAATAAATGTTAAAAGAAGCTCTTTATAGAGAAGGAACATGATGTTGGTTAGAAATTTGTGTCTGCATACAGAAAGGAAAAGTTTTAGAGGAGGAATAAATGAAGGTTAAAAAGAAAAGGTTAGAGCTGTTTCATAGTTTGGAAAATTACTCTCTAAAATGATTGTTTAAATACCAGTAAAACAAATTAGCAAACAAATAACATAATAATATAAAAATAACATGCTCACTTGTTTTTTAAAAAATATATATTTTTAAGTAATTAGAGACTCACATGAAGTTACAAATATAGTTCAGAGAAGTCCTATGTACACTTTACCAGGCTCCCCCCATGGTAATTTTTTAAATATAGTTATCTATAATTATAAAAACTAGGAAATTGACTCCACATGCTCACTGTTTTAGAAAAAATTAAGCATGTAGAAATAAATGTATGAAGCAATCAAGCAAAAGCTCTCCTCTTCAGTTTCTCAGCCATCAGTGTGTTTCCCTGCAGACCTTTTATAATCATTTACACACAGACATGCACCCCCTTGTGTGCACATATGTAGAGCAATTTGCTTTTGTAGGGAAGTGGATAATTCATGCAATAATTTACATTTTTTATGTAACACTACCTAATTTCATATTGGCAAATGTGGATATCCTTTATTTGCCATTTTTCATAGTGTTCTATAGAGTAAATATACAATGATTTATTGAACAAGTTCTCTTTGGTTGGACATTATGGAGTCTCCAGTTTTTCTATATATGAATAATGTTGCAGTTAATATTCTTAGATGTGTATATTGAGCACTTAGGTAGTTCTGTGGGCCTTTTGTGGTGGGATTACTGGGTATTGCCAAGATATTGCTCAAAAAATATACTAACCAGAATTATTTTTAAGAGAAGTGCTTAAGTTAGCTCTATGACAGTAAACAAAATTAATAGGTTTATTAGATAAAATTATTCATGTAAGTGAATATTTGACAAATACGGAATATTCCTTATTTATAATATAAGCCTTTTGTGATTAATTTTGAGGTAAATTTTCAGTGTGTTACACGAGGAGTAAATCTTTATCTACATAGCCTGGGAATTATAAGCCAGTGTATAAATGTAAAGAGAGGCAGTCTCGAATTTAAATGTCTTTAATCATTAATATTCTGGGGATGCCAGGATGGTTCAGTGGGTTAAATGCTTGCTTTGAAGCCCCAGGGACTGAGGATCGAATCCCGGCCCCAACCTGTCTAGACCCATATGCTGAACTGGGGTGAGCTTCCCATGCAGGAGGCCCCCAGCTCAATTCCTTCCTGCTCAGCCCCTGCCCACCTGTTTGGAACAAAACCATGTGGAAAACTGATGACGTACAACTATGAAGACTGCTCTGGGCCCTCCCCCTTCTTTCTGTCTCTGTCCATCAAAAACAATAAAATAAATTTTTTAAAAAAGGTTTAATTATTAATATTCTTGTGATTTTTTTTCACTGAAAGGGATAGGTTAAAAATTTTTTTTTTTGACAGAGAGAGAGAGAGAGAGATACAGAGACAGAGAGAGAACTGAACTGGGGGGCACTCCCCAGTTCAGCACATGGGTCTTCACAGGTCGGGGCCGGGATTCGATCCTGGGTCCCCAGCGCTGCAAAGTGAGTGCTTAACCCACTGAGCCATCCCGGCTTCCCCTAAAATTTTTTTGAAATAGTATGTCAGCAATAAAGGATTGTGGTATTCTGGCCTTTGATAAATATTACACATTTATTAATAATTACTAGATAATTATCTTAGTATTGGCATTATCCAACAGAGAACTTTATTCTTTCTGTCGAAATTAATGTTCATTTTTGCCAAACTTTCTATTACTTATAAGAAATATTATTTTTTCTCTAATTTCTTTTTTTTTTTTTTAAGATTTATTTTTATTGTTTTTGACAAAGAGAGAGAGAGAAGAGGGAGGGCCCAGAGCAGTCTCCATAGTTGCATGTCATTAGTTTTCTGCATCATTTAATTCCAAAGGCAGGTGCAGAACTGCACAGGTCAAGAATATGGGAGGCACGCCCTGATGAGAACCAAACTGGGGACACACCCCAGTTCAGCATATGGGTCCAAATGGGCCAGGATTTGAGCCTCAGATCCCGGGACTGCAAGATGAGCACTTAACCCCCTGAGCCATACCAGCGTCCCCTCTAATTACTTTTTTTTTGAATGGAAATGTTTTCCTTTTTTGCTGTTATAGATTTCTTTGAGTAAGGAGGATAGTTTATGAGAAGTTAAAAAATTTAAATGCATTGTCAGAAAAACAGCAATAATGCACTGTATATTTCATATACTAATGAGTATTATAGCCAGAAAGACCATATTCACTGTTATATTTTTGCTATATAAAACAAAATTCCCTATACTGCCTGTGTTATATTTGCTATATTCAGTGTGACTCTTACAATAGTGTTCTAAAAAACCTTACCAACTATTCTTTTTGAAAGCAGATTGGTTATACTTACAAATAAAAGGAAATATTGTGTAAATTAAGTACTTAATTTATAAATTGAGGAAATTAGATTCTGATTCTACTTTTTATATACATTTGAACAAGATACTTAATCTCTCTGAAAACTCAGTTTCTCCTTTTATGAAGTATAGAAAAGCTTGCACTTCATTGGAATGAGTTGTTCAAGTGAAAAGATATACACAAGTATAACTAATGGTCTGAAATAGAGATAAAGAACAATTAACAGTAGGTTAATCAGGGTCCACTGTAGGTAATCTTATCTGTGAAAGATTCACAGCCTCAAACTGTATTTATGAAAAGCTTTTCCAGTAGTTTCAATTAAAAGCTTTTTCTTATGCATTAATCTCTCTTCTTCTTCTTCTTTTTTTGTGGCTATGTTTTGTCACAGAAAAGACACAATCCTTAAATGTTGCTTCTCAAAGTGTTCTATGCAATATAATTTAGTTCAGTTCAACAAGCTTTTATTGAGTACCCTAAGGGAGAAGTAAGAGCTATTATCCTGCCCTTGAATGACTTATATATAACTTGGAAAGTGAAAACAAATATACCCCCCAAATTATGTATATGTACATACTCCAAACTTTAGGAAGTTTTCAGTGGCCCACAGAGCCACCAATCCTCAAATTTTGATGGCTCAGGAACTCAACACTACTAATATTCAGCCAGCACATGGGAAGGATGCATTCTGCCATATATATGTAAAACCATATATTGCGAGAAATTTAGATTAGTGTCTTTTAGGTCAATAATGACCTTTTATGATCCAAGTGATATAGTCATGATGAAAATTTTTACTAACATATATCAAAAGGATGAAATTATTGAAGGAATTAATTTGATTGAGAATTAAACATTTATAGTATTGTGCTTGAACTTCCTACTTAGATATATGTCACGATGCTTAGTAGTTAATATTAAGTGACAGCTCAGTCCTTAGAGTGTTTTATGATTTGTAGTTCTTTTTCTTTGACTTTTTTGCATTTTCTTAAATGTCAAATCACCTTTCAGTCTGTGATTCAGACTGAATTTCATAGTCATGAAATCCTAACACTTGAAAATTGGAAGGGACTTCAGAAAAATGTAACCAAACCTCCTAGAAGTTCTCCCCTTAACCAGGACTCTTGCTGCTACTCCAGATAGCTTGAGATAGCACATATTCAAATAGAGGCTTATTGGCCCTATTGAAAACCGTATGCAGCCTTCAGCACCTCTGCCTGGACCTGGTCAGACATTGCCATTTTTGACAGTTCTCAACCATGCATCCATCATTCTTGAAGATTAAAATATTTTATTAGTCAATACAATTGAGTGCTTTCTCCCTACTCTTTCTACTTTCTTACTTCATTCTTTCCCACCTCCCAACCCTTTTTCTGTTTATTCACTCCGTGGTTTGTTTACAACATGTTTTCACTTCTAGCTTTCTTACACCTTCATTCCAGTGTTTAATAGTCCTACAGCTTCAACTGTGGGGCAGAATGTTTTCTTTACCTCCTTGTCACAGAATTCTGAGAATACTACTAACCCTGTAGCCCTCTCTAGTGGTGGCTACGTATTCTTTCACATGCTCCAGAGTGTGATTGAGACTCGGTTTGAGACTTGGTTTTCTCATGGTCCCCCTTTCTATTTATAGACTATTGTTCTTCCACTCTTGAGTGAAAGCTCCAGTTCTTTTGAGCCTCCTCATTCATCTCTCTCACCATCAATCTCTCACTGTTGCTTTGCAGTCAAATGGCATTCACCCTCATCATTTCCTTTCCTTCAGACTCAAATGACAGGTAGCCATTTTATTCAAGACTCATTTTCCTGTGCCCTTGACTATGGGGCTTTGTTTCATATTATTCTACCTTTCCTCTACTTTATCTTTTTACTAACTACATTAGCCTAAAAACATGGTTAAATCTTTCGTATCAGAGAGAGGGAAGGGGAGGGAGGAAAAATATCTTCTCTAGTCTCATTCTATTTCCAATCTCTTCTTGTTTACATCCACATTCCTTAAAAGAATAATTTATAATTGATCATATCCTTGTTCCATCATCTCTCATTCATTCCTCAATCCACTGTCCTCTGCTTTGCCACACTGCTGAAACACGGTTCATTTAGTTCAGCAGGGAAAGCCAGTAGGTGTTTTAGCGCGTATCTTACTGGTCTTTGTGCTGCATTTGATAATGTTGATCATATCCTTTTTAAAATCTCTCTTCTTCAAAGACTCTACTCTAATGTTCTTTTTCTCTACTCTTTTATGGTTTTCTTTTCTTCCCCATAAATGCTGGTATCCCTGAGGTTTCTGTCCATAGAACACAGATCTTTGTTTTTTCAAAAGCCAAAAGTCATTGTTTCTAAATAATGGCAAATTATAAATAAATACATATTACTCAGCTTCACTAAATTTTAGAGTAAAACCTATGTGACTAATTTGATTGAACACTACATTCATCTTGCTATTAGATCCTCAAGTTTTCATTTGCCTTATTTTAAATCACAACCGTGGGGAGGAGGAGGAAAGAGGAATATCCACTTAGAGTTTTACAAATTTTTGAGAAGTGGTTATTCCTTGCCCCTTTTTCTTCTTAACAATTATACTCTAGAGGAGTATGTAAAGAAACCCCAGCATAATCTGGCTTCCTTTATCCAGGCAACTACTATATGCTGGAATGTAGACACATTGGCATACAATTTTTCTTCATTGGCTAATCCATATTGTCTTTCTTTGTTGTTTGAATTCTTCCCAAGTCAATTCATACAAGCAGTTCTTATTTTTTATTGCTTCAGTGAAGCAAAATGACTCATCAGAAGAGAATTGAAAGTCTAGTAAGCAGCTCTCATCATGAATTTCAAGGTTTGATTTCCTTAGTATTGGAAGTCTGAGCTTCATTGGTGAAGTCATTACATAAATACCTATTAAATAAGTGTGGCAGATGATGTAATAAATCTGGACAGAAAATTAAATGTATGACCTGGAATGTTTGTTTGACATGTTTGATGGTAGCACCACTGATTTACAAACAGCTTTAAGAGCAGAACTTTGGTTGTGAAATACTTTAGTACAGTCTATAGCAAAATTAAATCAGTCAATAAAATAACATGGACTAGTCTGGCATTCAGAATTTAAGACATAACTAAAAATTCAGAAATGCCTTTATTAATAGTTTGCATGTAAAGTAAATAATAACACCACTATCTTATTAGTATATAAGATGTGGGTTCAATGTAGACATAAAATTCTGTGACAAAAGGTAACCTATGCAGTTCATCTCAGCATATAATTACTTGGTACCTGCTACACACCAGGTACTGGGCCAAATGTAAAGATGAAGCTATTAAACAAAATAAGTCACCAGCTTTGAGGCACTTACAAAGTACATTTGCAGGAGGAAGAAAAGGCACTTCAACTATTGGGATATTGGAAAGAGATAGGGCTGAATTAGTCATGAGTCACCCAACTACAAAAGGAACTAATTGATATTTGATTCTTTCGTGGATAAACAGAGACACACATTAACCCATGATATCAATGTACTGCAAAAAATATTGTGATAGAGATTTGTGGAGGTGCTATGAGGACATGAAAGAGGAACAGCTAACCCAAGCATGGTGGTATGGGGAGGCTTCTTGAGAGAGCTGAAACCAGACTTAAATTTTATGAAATAAGTTACCTGGGTAAAGAAGGAGAAGAAGGTAACTCCACATGGTTTATAGGAGAACTATTAGTGTTCCTTATTTAGGAGCTTAAATTACAAGGCAAGAGAGCAAGCCAAGGAAGGTTGACCTGGATCAGGTACAAGATAGCTTTGCATGTCATGTTAAGGAACTTAAACTTTGTCTTGCAGGAATTGAATGTTTTCAGCAAGTGAATGGTGGGATCAGATTTGTATTTTAGCGGGATCTCTCTGGCAGCAGTGTGAAGGTTAATGGGTCTGGTGTATTAGAAGTAATAGTCAAAGGGGATAGGAAATACCAAAGGCCCCATGAGGGAGATCATGATATCTGATCTAGGACTGTAGTAGTAGTAAGTAGTAGTAGTAATAGTAGTAGTAGTAGTAGTAGTAGTAGTAGTAGAGATGGAAAGTAGGAAGGAAGTGAATTCAAGAAATATTTAGGAGGTTAATGGACACAATTTGGCAATAAGTTAGATGCGGAAGTTGTGAAAGAGAGGCGGCAAAGCAGACTGAATCCAGATTTCTGATTTGGGGAAGCTGGATGGCTCAGTGGGTTAAGTGCTCGCTTTGCAGCCCCAAGGACTGAGGATCGAATCCCGACCCTGGCCCC
>PVKE010025256.1:0-23183 GCA_004027555.1 Craseonycteris thonglongyai | reverse complement strand
GTTATTTCTATTTTACTTTTTGACAGATAGAGAGAGAGACAGAGACAGAGACAGTTAGAGAACCGAACTGTGGGAACTCCCCAGTTCAGCACGTGGGTCCTGCCTGGGCCGGAGCCGGGATTCGATCCTCGGTCCTCATGGCCTCAAAGCGAGCGCTCAACCCGCTGAGCCGTCCCGGCTTTCCCCCTTTTTTTTTTTTGATGGTTGTCAAAACACATTCCTTTCAGAACCTAAACCTAAATTCTAGTGGCTGTAACCTAAATTTGGAAAGATTTGAATGAATGATTGAATGAACGAACAACTAGGCCAACAATGTGTGACAAAAATCAGTGACTTTAATGAAATTTGGTTTGGCTGCAAAGGCCTTACTGCCACCTACTTTACCAAGATTATCAATTATTGGCCATATTTCAGCTTCTCTGACACCACTAAATTTGTGGCTGTTTCTCTTCAAAGAAGCCCCTCAGGGGTACAGGCAACCAGAAGAGTGGTTAGACGTTACCTCCAATTCATTCAGCCTCTGGATACGTGGGGTAAAATGAAGTTTGTCAACATCACATGCAAATGGTGGTTGCCAATCCTACGGAAAAAGCAAAGGTTTTTATTAGAAGGATTTGTGTAATTCTATTTTAAAAATTGTTTTAAAATTAAAACCCTGGTTATACAAATCACATGTTATCTCTATCCAGTAAAACAAAACAGGACATAGGGTAATAGTCCTCACCCTTTTTGCCACCAGAACAGAACGTGTATGACTGGCTCCCCTGAATGAGCAGGTGTCCCTGAGACCCAACCTCTGTTGAGGAATCGCCGACTTCGGAAAGAGTTGATGCTGACTCCTCTGCTCAAGAGAAGTCTCTCTCTTTTTTAACAATATCGCTGTATTAACATCAAATTCTCTATAAACTGTGTTTTTATTTATAACCTAGTTACATCAACTTTCATTATATAATGTAGGACAAGTTCTTCTGTAGGGGGAAAAGAAGAAATCATGCCATCCAAAACCAATTGTAAGAATCATCTGTAACAAATCTACACTGACACCGGTTCTTGGAAGAACAGGACAAGAAGGGAACTGGAAACACCTTAACACCCACAATAAGGGAACAGCATAAAACAATGCTGGGCTAGCAGGTGAGGAGCGTCCTGAAGGATGAGAAAGCCCTGGAGAAGGTGCTGCTGATGGCTGTGCTTAGTGCTCCCCACTGCTATGTATATTTGCACATTATAACACAATAAAAACAATAACAACAACAAAAATCACAGGGTCTGGGGTTCAGTTCCTGGCCCCGGCTCACGTGTACTGAACTGTGACGCAAGTGGTGGCCATAGGGATGGCTCAGAGACGAGGGTTCTCGCAGGCAGGAGGCCCCCAGTTCAGTTCCCACCCCACATCCACCTGTGTGAGACGAAACCACATCACTACTAATGATGTACAACTATGGTCACTGCTCTGGGCCCGCCACCCTCTCTCACAGTAAAAAATAAATCTTTTAAATACTGTCCAAATGTCCTGAAAAATTTATAAACTAGGACTTACAGGTAATGTATAATGACAGTCCCTGATTAATCAAATATGCCTGCTAATCCCAAAACACAATGATATAGAAATGAACTCCATCTCCAGTCTATATATTATTTTTATGAACCATGACGAGCTATGTCTATGTATAGAAGCACATATATGTATATGTGTGTCTCTCTGTGTATCATATAACAACCCACGCTTGTATCAGCCTGAAGCTTTTTCAAACAAAATGAATACTAAAAAAGAAGCATCGAAAGGAAGTCAGTACATCTGTCACTAAGGAAGCTCACACAGTGAGCATACTATGTTTAAAAGCTAAGGAAAATTTCAGAATATCATTCCTTCATTAAACACAGATCACTGAAAATTGTCTCCTCTTCTGGTTATAAAGAATAAGAGAGGGAAAGCTGGGATGGCTCAGCGGGTTAAGCGCTCGCTTTGAAGCCCCGGGGACTGAGTCCCGGCCCCGGCCCATGCGGACCCACATGCCCTGCGCAGCCCTGTGCCCACCTGTGGAGTGAAACTATATGGAACACTAATGTCAACTATGGAGACTGCTCTGGGCCCTCCCCCTTCTCTCTGTCTCTCTCTGTCTCTGTTTCTGTCTGTCAAAAATCAATAAAATAAATCTTAAAAAAAGAATAAGAGAAAATGGGATAAATGCCATTTGGCTGCAAAGCTTTACTCCAACAGACGAGTTACATGTTATTTGCAATGCTCAGTCATATTAGAACTAAGATACCGTGGGTGAAGTCTGACCTCATTAGGTCGTGACCTTTATACATGGGGGAAGGGACAGCCATTTAAATAAGATTATAATAAGGCCTCTAGGAAGTGAGAATTTTGAAACAGGAAAATAACCCTCAATTTAAGTGGACCAGAAACAATGAAAATCTCCATTTAGAAACACTGTAAGGGTTAAGTGCTCACTCTGCAGCCCCGGGGAACAAGGATTGAATCCTGGCCCCAGCCCGTGCAAACCCATGTGCTAAACTGGGGTGAGAGCTTCCCATGCGGGAGGCCCCCAACCCAGTTCCCGCCCTGCACGGCCCCCGCTCACCTGTGTGGAACAAAACCATGTAGAAAAACTGATGACATACAACTGTAGAGACTGCTCTGAGTCCTCCCCCCTTCTCTCTGTCTCACTCTCTGTCAAAAACAATAAAACAAATCTTAAAAAAAAAAAAAAAATAGAAACACTGCGAGAGTTTCTGGTTTGATAAAGTATCAAAAAGGGATATCATACAATCTAACCAAAACTTTTAGCCTCTACTGATAAAGTCACTGAATGAGACCAGAGCAATTTCAGACCCTTTCCCACCACAGCAATTGTAATTGTTGCAAATATTACTCCAGTACACCTGTACCAAGCCATGTTGCAATCAAATAGCTGTAACGCCAGTTTTTCCCACAAGGAAAATGTATTGAGTAAGTAGTTTTCTGTTTTCTTTCATACCTAGGATCCCAGTGGGGAAAAGGGTAATTTCTGGTAGAAAACTGAGGCTGTGAAGGTTAAGAAAAGATCACAAACTTCAGGAAGGTTCCAAAAACAATTTCTCTGTCAGGTGAAGGGGTTCAGGAAAGAGGGTGGACTGCCCACTCACCCTTCCTTCAGAGACACCCAAGCCCACCCGGGCACCAGTAGCAGGGAAGGTCAGCCTCCCACACTCTAAAGTTAGGGCCCCGTGAGATCTGTGAACACATACTCTATTTGAGTAGTGCAGATACACCACTCCTGGAGAGTGACAATCAACGCCAGCAACGGGGCAGTGATGACCCTAGAAGTGAGCCTGAGTCCAAAAATATTAAAAGACTACAAGACCTTTGTTGTACTGGATGGTCCATCTAAAGACACATTTGCAAGCGTAATGAAAAATGAATCGTAACTAGTAAGCCACACATTTTGCTGGGTACAAATATTTAACAGCCATTCAGTCCTTCTGTAATTAAGATATACTTAACTATAAGTCCAACATTAAAAGCAAAAATGGGTTGAGAACATGGTCTGACCCCTAAACAGCTTTATATGAAGGAAAGACAGCTTGCCCCTGAAGCCAGCCTGCTTGCTGGAAGCTGCTCCGTCTGCCCCACTGCCAGAACCGTAGTACTCACTCCAGGGCCACCCGTCCGTGGATTCGACGCACTGCAGTTCTGACCCTGCAGCTAGATCTCCTGTTAGAACAGGCGTACTCAATTCAGGATGGCAGACAAATAAAAATGGGTCTTATCTCCGAAGATCTCAAAATAAATGTATCCCAATATATCTCAGACCAGGCTGTGTGTTGTAGAGAAAGAACTATCAACTGCCTTATTTCTGTCATGTTTATTGCCACGTTTAATTATCGAATTGATTTAAAAGATAGTTCACTTTGACCTAAAAGATGAGAAGCTGCAGCCTAATAAAACTGGTGATCTGGGGAAGCCGGGATGGCTCAGTGGGTTAGGCGCTCACTTTGCAGCCCCGGGGACCAAGAATCAAATCCCGGCCCCGGCCTGTGCGGACCCATATGCTGAACTGGGGAGTGCCCCCAGCTCAGTTCTCACCGGGGAGACCCCGGCCCAGTTCCTGCCCTGTGCAGCCCCGCCCATCTGTGGAATGAAACTACCGGTATGTGGAAAAACCAATGATGTGCAACTATGGAGACTGTTCTGGGCCCTCCCCCTTCTCTCTGTCTCTGATTCTGCATCTCTCTCTCTCTCTGTCAAAAACAATAAATAAATCTTTAAAAAATACAAACAAACAAACAAACAAAAAACTGATGCTCATAGAAACACTGCCTGATGTCACTGGGACACACACTGTGAAAACTCTTCTATTACCTGCTTTCCCTGCTGTGTCTAGAAAAAACCATCACCATGAAATCCTGTCAGTCTGAAATGCTGAGGCACAAACCTGCCTTCTCCTTGGCTTCCCAGCACATTTCCTGCAGCCTCTACCTAGATCCTCTTCCATCCCAAGTGTGGTGTTTCTGGGCTACCAGACCCTCCCGACCCGAAGCACTCCCAGACATTCCAGGCAGCCCCCTCACATCCCCGCCTCCCAACCCGCCGTCCGCAATCTGTGTGTGTGGTTCCAAGCACCCACACGACACCACACAACCTAGATGCAGACCCTTCCCAGCAGCAGATTGAGCTCCTGTAACTCAAAGCCATTTAATGCATTTCTAAAACCCCAGAACAACATTAACACAGTGACTGTACTTACTGACTTATCAATAAATGTTCTGAATTGAACTGACAACCAATCCCACCCCAAGGACACCATTCATTTCTTCACTCACCAGAGCTAAGAAGGAGTCCCCTAGTTTCCTGTAACAGAGTGGAGAATTTCTATTAATTCAAAGTTAACAGGTAAAGAGAATTCCTTACATTAACAGCTGCCTAAACCTCATCAGGGAATCATCTAAACCAGCAGTTTTCAAGCCTATCTGAGTGTTAGAATGACATGGGGAGGTACTTACAATTCAAACACTTGGGCCCCACAGTGGCCAGGGAAACTGATGAACCAGTTTCCATACAAATGAACCAACCAACCAACAGTGCCTACAAACTAAAAGAATGAAGGTATAGGATTTATTTGAAATATCAAACTTCACAAAAGAAAACGGCATGTTGATATGTGCACCGCACGATTTTTACTGTCTTCCCTGCAGCCGTGTTGGCATGACCAGAAGCAAGCAGGAGAAAACCACTCTCCTTCCCCAAAAGCCTGTGCAGGGAGATGAGAGGAGCCTGCTAATAACCTCCAGGATCTCTGAAGGGAGTCACTGTGTACCCGTACACGTGCTGCCGAAGCAAGCACAAGTCACACTGTGTATTTAGAAGGAAGAACACTGAACTTGGAAGCAAAATGCCATGTTTGGAATTCCTCAATCTGTCCTTTAAAAGCTGTCACCTTAAACAACTTCTCTCAGCACAGTCTCTTTACAAAACTGTCCTACCTTAGCAGCATAAATGAAACACATACCAGAAGCCAAATGTTTTGTTTCCCACTCTAGTATTTGTTTCATAAAATCTCTATTTGAAATCTTCCAAGTTTTCATTTCCTAGTTAGCTAATACCAACCTTCAAAACCAAGTTATCTTGGATCTGAAATCAAATCCTAAACCCTGTCCTCCTCAAAGTCTTGATGAGCAATTCTCTATTATGTAAGAAAAAGACATTTTACAAATGCAAGATAGGAAAAGCCACAAGGTTAAAGTGGAAGACAGTAGTTACAGAGAAACCCAGAAAAATGGGCTGCCTTCAAGTGCAACCTTTCTAAAACCCCCAAACCAGACCCTGCATGAATCCCCGATGCCAGCCTCCCACTGGGAGATCTGGTGGCTGTTCTCAATTTGTCCAAAATGCATCTAATGTTGGTAAGAGCCTCTCTGGAAGAAAAGAGCTTGGTATTCCTGAAATTTTACAAAATAAAGGTTATACTCCAAAAATTCTCTCTCATCACACCCCTTGACCCACAACTAAGAACCTACCAGAGCACAACTCCTGAGAGTCCTGTTCTCCCCATCTCTTCCCTCCAGCTCAGAGCTGGCAAGGATGAACTGTTAGCATCTGGTTTGAATATTGCCCAATGATGAGTGGTACAGCCACACAGAAAATTAGGAGGATCTTGCCTTAAAGACCTTGTAATTATGTGGTTTTGATAGGGATTTGTTCTTTGTTTCTGGAGTTATGAGACTAGAGTAAAATGGTAATGTTTCAATACCTATAATCTGGCATAGGTATGTCTTATCGGAATATGTGTTTAATAAAAGCTCCAACTACCGTATTTGGAACACTCTGGGGTTTTAGACTTTAGTTCTCTGAACATTACAATTTGGTCAAACCAGTGAAATGGCAGGACAACACAAGAATGCACAAAAATCTACCTACAGCCACACAAAGATCGTAACTGGAAAAAGAAACGTTAGCCCAGCTACATGCTCACAACTAATTACTCAACATTTACACATTGCGGAGATCCAAGAGGGCGGCATGAGAGGAGAATGCCGATAACTGCCTGGGAAGGGCCTTGTGAACAGAGGGGAATCCACAGGGGAAACCCTGAGAAGAAACCTCAACTAAGAGAACCGCACAATGCAGAACAACACACAAAGGTTAGAGAAAAAAAGGAAAGAGCAGGAGAGGGAAAGGGAAGCATCAGTTCGGGGACAGAGGATCGGAGTGCGGCCCAGGGCTGGCAAAAACAAAGGGGGATTGGGGGACGACGGTCACAGTGGAGCTGGATCAAGGGCGGGCTAGAAGCCAAGACCTAGGGAGCGTGGAATCCCCACAAGACCGTGGACAATTTAACATCCAAACTCAAGGGACAGCACGCAGTGCCCTAATCAGATCACAGAGCCTAAAGTGGAACAGGGACTGTGGAGCAGGGCGGCTGCACTTCCCGGCGGGCGGGGTGAGAGCAGGGCACCAGCCCACAGCAGCTCAGCACCCCTGATTTACAGAGGAGATTGACTGTGAAGGAGCGCCTTCTGAAGACAGGGCTCTTGGAGTGAGGGCTGGGGCTTGAGTGGGCATAGCTGCATTGGACGTGCTTGGAGTGAATCTGGTGGTCTCAACAGAGCCGGGAGCGTAGAGCGGCTGCTGCCCGAGCTACGGCGCAGGGCTTTCGGTGCCCCACCCACAGGGCCGTTCCGCAGCACCGCTGCCTGCTCCCTGGCGCGCTACAGGGCTTTTGGCACCCTGCTCGCCAGGCCACCGCAGCGCTGCTGCCTGCACTAGGGACCGGCTTTCGGCGCCCTGCCCACCAGGCTGCTGCAGCGCTGCTGCCTGCTCACGAGTGTGCAGCTGGGCTTTTGGCATCCCGCCCACCGGGCCTCTGGGGCGTTGCGGACCGTGCGCGAAACTGGGCTGCCGCCCGGATCTCCGGGGTGTCATAGCCTGTGCGTGGGACTGCGCGGCCGACCGGGGCCTCTCCCAAGCCCCAGCCCATCCAAGTGCTGCCCTGTGGGCGCGGCTTACAGATACGATTGAAGGAGGGGAAGCCAGGAGGAGGAAAGACCAGAGCTCCTGCGCCCCGCCCCCACTGAACCACCAGCCCCCCTGCTGAAAGAGGAATCTGCTATTGAGTCTCAGGCCCGCCCTCGCTCCTACTCACATGCCCCCACCCCTGGCCACACCTTTACTGCCCTGCTATCTAACAGCTAAGACAGCAACCTGAAGTGCCCCAGGACACAGAAGCTGTCTGCTTCTTCCCCCAACCCTCTCCCAAAATCTCCTTCTCCCACAACTGAGCCCAAAAGAAAAAATAAAGAGAAGCCCATCTGATAGGCAAACCCCCAAAGGAAAAACAGACTCATGCGTAAAGCAAAAAGAACCACATCAAACACAATGCACACCTCAGAATCCAAAGCCCCTCCAGAAGATCAGGGGCAGTCTTTAGTAAAGGACCTTGCACACTTGGAATCAAATCTAAGTGAAACAGAATTCAGGGCTGCATTAATCAACATTTACACATTGAAAACTTGGCATATATACCATTACAGGGGGTTTTAATACATTTAAAAAGCAGTATTGAGTAAACTGCTTGATTCCAGACAAAAAAAAAAACCACACACACTACTGGAAATACAATGTAGTATATTGGGGTGCACCTAACAGGTAATGTTATGAGGTCCAATGTCAGAAAATGTATTTGAAAACATTAGCGAATCCAGGTATGACTATATGAATTCTAATTAGCTTAACTTCTTTAAGTTTGCCTGGGGGAGCCGGGATGGCTCAGTGGGTTAATAAGCACTCACTTTGCAGCCCCGGGGACCAAGGATAGAATCCCGGCCCGGCCTGTGTAGACCCATATGCTGAAATGGGGAGTGCCCCCAGTTCAGTTCTTATCAGGGTGAGACCCCAGCCCAGTTCCCACCCTGTGCAGCCCCACGCCCACCTGTGGAATGAAACTATGTGGAAAAACCAGTGATGTGCAACTATGGAGACTGTTCTGGGCCCTCCACCTTTTCTCTGTCTCTGTATCTCTCTTTCTCTGTCAAAAACAGTAAAAATAAAAAAAAATCATAAAAAATTTTGCCTAATTGTTAGTAAATAATAAAACAATCTGGCTGTGAATCAGAGTAAACATTTTCCGCTACCTCTCTTCACCCCTCCAACCCTGACTTTACAAGGTAATTGTATAATATTAAAAAATCTATTCACGCTCCTGTCAGGCAAGAATTGGGACCATTTCAATTGTCAGGTAAGACACAATGCCCTCCAACTCAGGACTTCCACGCACAACAGCCACCCCACACCAAGGGACATTAAAATTTAAACACAACACTACGCTTACCAAATACACACCCGTGCCTGTATATATGCACTATACAAGATAGACCTAGTATACAGGATCCTGCAAATGTTCTCAAATAGTTTTACCCCACTAAATCTTATAAAAATCTAGGTTCAGAAACAATTCAACTAAACCTGCAGAATTATACTCTGTATATTCTAGTTCTGATGCTGGCTAGGCTTTTGTTTTCAAGTTTCACTTTTTTAAATCCCTTCACTGTAGGGGAAAATGGGAGCCATGTATTTGGCACTAACTGGTCTCACTAAATCTCCCCAAACTCTTCTTAGCAGTGAGCAAACAAGCTTTGGGATTTAAGCTCCTTGCAAGCTACCAATTAATCTGGACAGCAGCCCTAGGTCAGTGTCAGATCTCCTTACAGCAGACTCTCAAGGCATATGCTAGAGAAAAAATGACTTTGTCCAAGGTCACAATGGAATTAGATTCTAGACACTTACCCACCCCACCCCCGCCTTTTAAATCTAAAAACACCAACTCCTTCTTTTAACATAATACAGCAACTGATGGCTTCTGAAAAGTAATTCATAAAAATCCACATATACCCCTTGATAAAGCTTAATTTTTATCCTTGCAAAATTTTTCATGTGTTGTAAAATAACATTACCAAATGAAATAGAGTTAACAAGTTCGAAAAATACCCACTCATTATGTGATCTTCTGCCTGGTGGTGTTTAACAAGTCTCCCATGTTACAGAAGGAAGTTATTATTGGGCTTGGGGACTTAGATTTTAAAGGGTTATTGATATAAAATAGTTTTTAATGACCTGATTGATAAAACACAAACATTAAGTAGCAACTCTGCTGAAACAGAAACTGCACAGTCAAGACCAACAGTCAAAGCACCATTCTTCACAGAAAAGTGAACCTAACAGTCTGGCCAACAGCTCACTAGGGCCTTTTCATTCCTGTTTCCATGAAACTCCTCTCCAGAAATATGTTGCAGCCTACTATTTGGTTACTTCTGACTCCCAGCTCTGCTCTGCTGAGTTCACTCTGACAGATAAGAAAATGGACAATTAGCAGAGTGGAGAATGCCCTCCATCCACCCACCACCAAATTTCTGGGTGCCAAGAGTTGGCCTGAAGGTGGTCAAGTTTCTACACAGGTTCCAACAAATGGGTAACAAAGCCACTGACTGAACTGAAATGCAATCCCA
The DNA here is from genome assembly GCA_004027555.1 of Craseonycteris thonglongyai. Taxonomy (NCBI): domain Eukaryota; kingdom Metazoa; phylum Chordata; class Mammalia; order Chiroptera; family Craseonycteridae; genus Craseonycteris; species Craseonycteris thonglongyai. Next base: position 13,196 of record PVKE010025256.1, on the reverse strand, counting down.
CGTAACTGGACAAAGTGACCTTCACTTGCTGAAGGCTGGCAACTTTGTCCCTAAGTGCCCAAACTCACTCATACCCAGAGTAAAACAGAAGCTAAGTCAGGCTGTGCTCTGCAACTGGAGGTCCCTAGAGCGCCCTACCCTGCTTTCTGCTCTCTTATATCCAGGAAAATAGCTAAAGGGACTATATACTCTTTATCCTTATGTGTATGCTGAATATTTTCACAATAAAAAGAAACTTAGGGGAAGCCAGGATGGCTCGGCGAGTAAGTGCTCGCTTTGAAGCCCTGGGGGCCAAGGATCAAATCCCAGCCCCGGCCCATGTGGACCCAATATGCTGAACTGAGGTATGCTTCCCATGTGGGAGGCCCCCAGTTCAGTTCAGCCCCCCGATTCAGACCCTGGCTCGAGGGGCCATCCATCCCATGCAGGAGGCCCCTAGTTCGGTTCTTGCCCCCCGGGTTCAGTCCCTGGCTTGGGGGGGGGGGGTGCCCTGCGTGGCCCCCGCCCACCTGTATGGAACAAAACCATGTCAAAAGCTGATGACGTACAACTATGGAGACTGCTCTGGGCCCTCCCCCTTCTCTCTGTCTGTCTCTGTCTCTCTGACTCTGTCAAAAAAAAAAAAAAAAATCTTAAAAAAAAAACAACTCCTTAATTTACACCCTGGAAGTGATGGCTCTGGCAAACACCTAGACTCTCCATCCAGAAACAAAGCTTAAATGACTAAAAAACAAATAAAATTGAGGAACAGATGGGATGACTCCAGGCTACATCTACATATGTGTGGCAATGATGCTTTAGGAGTGGTCTACATTAAAGACCTGAAAGCTAAAAGGGCGGTTGGGGCTGCTCACAAGAACTCATGAGGTCCAGTTCCACATCTTTGTTCCAGACAACTTAAGTTTTACTATCCTACGGGCAGCTTTTTCTCGTTAGTCTGGTTCATAAAATTAGATGTATAAAAAAGCAGATTCACCAATAAACTCATCTAATAGTTAATGACAGAAAAAGGGACATTGGTGGAAGAATTTTTTGAAGCATACAAAGGTAACATCTTGTTTAATTTTTCTCTTTAATTCCATGCTAGGACACAGCAGTTAATTAATGCTTAAGAAATCTCTGTTAGGCCGCATGCAATTGTCACGTCTAAAACAAATTTCTCAAATAGGTAAGAAAAAAAACAAAAAAAAGAATACAATGCTTTATGGGGAAGCCGGGATGGCTCAGTGGGTTAAGCGCTCACTTTGCAGCCCCGGGGACCGAGGATCGAATCCCGGCCCTGGCCCGTGCGGAACCATATGCTGAACTGGGAGCTCCCCCAGTTGAGTTTTCTCTCTGTCTCTGTCTCTCTCTCTCTCTCTCTCTGTCAAAATAAATAAATAAAAATATATTTTAAATAAATAAATAAATAAAACAAGTTTCTCAAAACTCAGACTTTAAAATCCGGTTGAAAGTATCTCAAAGTGTAAGTATGTAAAGTCAATGGGAGTAGCCCTGTAATATGAACGGACATGGCTTTCCCAAATTCCACCCCACCCAGCCCCTCACCCCAAAGGGGCTCCCTAGTTTGCCTCTGGTGATTCCTCTTCAAGTGACCCAAACTTAAGAGATTTCAGAAAGGAAAGTATGAGCAACCTTTCAGTTCTCAACATTTATTCCACCAAATTTGTTTTTGAGGTTAGCAATGACCTGTACTTAGAACAGGTATATTAGCATGATCTCCAGAGAATATCTACTTCTCTCCGGAAAGAACAACAAAAAAAAGACACCACCAGCTCAACTCAGACCACCCGAAAGGACCGTGAAGGAAGCAGGTCTTCCTAGGCTCCTGGCCTTAATCCTGCAGCTGCCTTTGTGAAGAGGCATCAGCAGGCGTCGTGGGACCTGTGTCCAGGGACCTAATCAGCACTTCACTCTTCCTTTGTCCTCTTCTCTGGTCCAACTTGAATGTGGTCCCACTGAGACAACAATGAGAGGTTACAAAAGTCTACAAAAAGATCCTATTTACAGCACATGAACTACATTTTTTTTCAATCCAATAGTTTACAATAGGATTTTTTGCCTTTCTAAAAGAAAATTCTCTCACTGGCAGATTTTTACCTGCCTCTATTAAAGTATCCTAAACATCCTGGACTTCATCATTGTCCCCAAGTAAACAAGTAAGTAGTTTTACTAGTAATCTATCAACCAGAAACACTCTGAGTCTAGGCCAAAGGATCATGAAGAAAATCAAGTACCTAAGAGACAAAGAATGAAACTGGGAGTCAATAATTTTCTCTTATCAAATGTCTTTCAATAACACAATTCAAACCCCAGCGTTAATACAGAACAGTAACAATTTTCAAAGGCAATTCTGTATTCATTTTGTGCTTTAAAAAGGTTTAGACTGCACATTTAAAAACAAATCCTGGGGGGGGGGGGGAAGCTGGGATGGTTCAGCAGGTTAAGTGCTCGCTTTGCAGCCCCGGAACCCGAAGATCGAATCCCGGGCCCGGCCCATGGGAACCCATGTGCTGAAATGGGGTGTGCCCCTAGTTCAGCTCTTGCCCTACACAGCCCCACACCCACTTGAGAGTGAAACTATATGTAAAACTAATGCTCTCAACTATGGAGACTGCTCTGGGCCCTCCTCCTTCTCTGTCTCTCTGTGTCAAAATCAATGAAATAAATGTAAAAATAAAAACAAATACTATAATCACAAGGAGGAAAAATTTTCCAGTAGGGGTAGGATATGAATCTTTAGTTGCCTCATTTCTTGGTAGGCACATTCACATTCCATTGCAAAAGTCTATTAACTTTGTTGATTAGTTCACTGAGAGTACAATTATATGGATATGTTTGTGGCTCCCAGTCTGACCAATTTACCGCTGTCAAAGTGTATTCAAACTCCCATACAAAGACTACAACAAATGAAGTGTATTTTTTCTTTGTTTGAGGTAGACACAAACTAGAACTGTAGGACTTAATCCAACTTCCTACCAAGTGAGAAAAAAAGTTTTTCTTCTGAGTAAGTTACACAATGGTGTGGGGTTTTTTAGGGGTGATGAAAATGTTCTAACATTGACAGTGGTGATGCTTATACAACTGTGAAAACACTAAAAACTACTGAATTGCACATTTTAAACTAATGAACTGTATGGTATGTGAATTATAGCTCACTAAAGCTGTTACTTTTAAAAGTCATAGTAAGTTCTTCCTTCACTTAAGAATAAGCCTTTTCTCCAAATGTTAAAGGTTTAAGGTGGCCAAAGAATCACTAGAGAAGTGTCATGACAGGCCATCAAGGAAACTGGGAAAACAGAGGTTAAGGTCTACATCAACCAAACCTAAAATGAGGGAGAAGGATAGGCTGGAATGAGAGTAAGTGAGCTCCATATCACTAATAACCCTCTTACACACAAAAAAGGATTAAGTTCTTACTTTTCTGAAGGGTGGAATCAACAGGTTCCACTCAAGATGCTGACTGTACTAAAACACTTAAAACTTTTACATGTTGGCTATAAAGATGAAGGGATCAAACTAATGACCACAGATGTTGACAAAATGTGTCCTCCTCCAGGGTTTGATTTAAATCCCTGACATTGGACACCGAGCCATAGAAGAGATTTGTGGCATCTGCCCACCTATGGTCAAATGTTTATGTCTGAGGGCAACAAAGGAAGTTATTAAAGACATCACATATAGTCCAATCACATATAGTCCAATCAGATATAGTGCAATCACATATAGTCCAAACACATATAGTCCAATCACATATAGTGCAATCACATATAGTCCAAACACATATAGTCCAATCAAACTTGGGAAAGTCAAAAAAGTACTGCCTGAGAAGCCAACTATTTTCTGCCTGTTAAGTTACACCCCTAGAATTTATCATCCCCAAACAACACAAGGTGACATGGAAAATGGAATCGATCTTTACTTAAAGGAGGAAATGTGGGGAAGCCGGGATGGCTCAGTGGGTTGAGCGCTCACTTTGCAGGGCTGGGGACCAGGGATCGAATCCCGGCCCGGGCCCGTGCGGCATATGCTGAGCTGGGGGCTCCCCCAGTTCGGTTCTCTCTCTGTCTCCGTCAAAAATAAATAAGTAAATAAAATATTTAAAAAAAAAATAAAGGAGAAAATGAAAATACGTTTTTTAAAGATAACAAGATCAGAAGTCAGACTAATTAAAAAGAAAAAAGGGCCCAGGAAACAAGCCTCGTTATCCTACATAGTCGATGTAATTTGAAACAAAAGTTTTTTTTCCTCTTTGAAACTCAGGATTTGAGGGCAATCTTCTTGACTTGTTTTTACCGCGTTCCTCTCACTCTCTATTTCCAATTTCCGTGAACCCCAAGTTTGCAGCAGTAAAGCCTGTTCGGGGCAACGCAGCTGCACCATTAGCCGGGGACACGCAGAACAAAAGGGAGGGGACACGCTCCTCAATGCGTCCCCTCGCGTCCTCGCAACAGACCAGCCCGGCCCCCATCGCAGCGCCCCCCACGGCGCCCCAACAACATGGGGAACAAAAGTCACCGAGACACGGGCGCCCCCGCGCCCCCGGCCTCCGCGGCTCCCCGAGCAGCGCGGCTCTGACAGCAGCGCGGACGACACCCCCGGGCAGCCTTTGTCCCGAGACGACACAACTTCTGCGCCGGCGACCCGACCCCCGCCCCGCGGGCCCGAGACAAAGGCGGGAGCCCGCCCGCCGCGCACATAGGGGGGTCCCGGGCGCGGGGACCCCGCAAAACGGTGTCCGCCGCCGCCGACACCCCGGCCCGGAGCGGGACTCGGGGGCCCCCCGCAAGGCCGACCCGGCGGACCCCGCTCCGCGCTCCCCTCCCGGGCCGCGGGGACCCCCCCGAGGCCGCGCTCGCGGCCGTTGCCCAGCGCGACCCGGGCGGCGGCGGTTGGGGGGCGGCGGGCGGCCGTTAACGCGCCTCCCAACGGCCGCGCGGGCCCGGAGCCCCGGGGAGGCCGCCGCCGCCGCCGCCGCCGCCACACAAAGGGCGGCGCCGCCATATTGGAACCCGGCGCCCGCCCGCCCGGCCCCGGCCCGCGGCGCTCACTCACCGGCGGCGGCCGCACCTTGCAGATGCCCGTCTGCTCGGCGATGGGCCGGATCTTGTGGATGAAGGCGAACGGGTCGGCGAACTCCTCCCAGCTGGGCTCGAACACCGGGCACTCGGGCGGCGGCAGGAACTCGCCCAGCGGGCCGGGGCCCCCGAGCGGCGGCGCGGGGCGCGGGCCGGGGGTCGGCGCGGCGGCCGGCTCCATGGCCGCGAGGGCGGCGGACGCGGACGGCGGGGCTGCGCGGCCTCCCTCGGGCGCCTCAGCCTTCCTCTCTCCTCCTCCTCCTCCTCCTCCTCCTGCGCCGACCACGACGCCGACGCCGTCTACGCCGGCCACGCCGTGCGCGTCCGCGCCGCGCCGCGGTAAAAGAGTCCCGGCGCGCCCCGCCCCCGGCGCGCCCCGCCCCCAGCACCGCCCCCAGGTGGGCGGGGCCGACGTCCGCTCCCGAGGCCGCCCCGACGGGAGCCCGGCGCCCCGAGGGCCGTGGTGACGAGGCCGGGCAGCGCCCCCCGGGCCCGGTGTCCTCCCTGCGGCCGCCGCTCTCCGCCGTGCGGACACGGACGGCGAGGCCCCGGCCGATCGGTAGTCCCCCGGCCGCCGGGCGGGGTCCGCGGGCAGCGCGCCCAGTGGGCACTCGGGGCCGGGCCGGGGGGACCGGGGGGACCGTCGGGGGGACCGGGGCACCCTGGGTCCAGCTGGGGAGCCGCCGGGGCTGCAGCCGCGGACCTGCCGCGATGACGGCTCGCGGGGCGCGGGGACGGGCGCGTCCACCGGGCGGGGAGCGGTCTCTGCCCTGCGGTGCTTCCATTACAGGGCGTCGGGGGGGAGAAACCGCTTCCTTCATGAACTCCCCCCGGAGCGGCGTGGCCCCGACGGCCGCGAGGGGTCCTGGGGGGCGGCCGGCCCCTCCTGGGCCCCCGGCGCCGGGACAGGTGAGCCCGGCGCCCCCGGGGACAGGTGAGCCCGGCGCCCCGGGGACAGGTGAGCCCGGCGCCCCGGGGACAGGTGAGCCCGGCGCCCCGGGGACAGGTGAGCCCGGCGCCCGGGACGGAGGTGAGCCCGGCGCCCGGGGACAGGTGAGCAGGTGAGCCCGGCGCCCGGGACGGAGGTGAGCCCGGCGCCCGGGGACAGGTGAGCAGGTGAGCCCGGCGCCCGGGACGGAGGTGAGCCCGGCGCCCGGGGACAGGTGAGCAGGTGAGCCCGGCGCCCGGGACGGAGGTGAGCCCGGCGCCCGGGGACAGGTGAGCAGGTGAGCCCGGCCGCGGTGACGGTGACGGCGACGTGGACGGGGCGGGTCGCCCGAGCGCGGGGACCCGGCCGGGAGGGCCCGCAGGCGCCGCCCCCGCCCTTTATGGTGCGTGTTTACATGGCGCAGGGATCCGCCAGCTGACGCCGCTGCGCCGGCGCTTCTTTCTTTAAAGAGCCCGGCCGCGGGCGCCGATTGGCCGCTCGGCCTCGGGGGCGGGGCCCGGCCGCATTGTCTGGGCCGGGCCGGGGCGCCCGGACCGCGGGGCCGCAGCCCGGGCGAGCGGAGCGAGGTCGGCGCCGCTCCGAACGCCACGTCCCCCGGCGGGCCCCCTCGGTGCAGCCCCGGGCCCTCCGCCCTCATCCGGCCGGCGCCCCAGGGCTGCAGGCTCCGGGACCGCCCTCCCCCGGCCTCCCGGCCCGGCTCCGCCCCGGACAGGGGGCGGGGCGTCCGCGCCGCACGTAGCGCACGTGCAGGGCGCTCGCCCCGCCCCCCGCGCGCCCCGCCCCCCGCGCGCCCCGCCCCCCGGGGCCTGCAGAGCCGGGGGCCGGGGTCTCCGGTGGAAACGCCTCCCCCGAGGTCTCGTGACGAGCTGCCGCCGCCCCGGCCTCCCGCAGCGGCCGGCCACGCGCCCGGCGACCCCGGGCGCCCGGGAACCGAGTAGGTCCCCCTGCTCCGCGGCCCCGCGACCCCTAACCCAGGCCTGGGCTGGGGCCGCGCGCCGGCCGTGGAGAGCGAGGGAGGCCGCAGCCCCGGGGTCGGCACGCCGCCTCGAGACCAGGGACCCGCCGACCGCGCCGCGCCCTCTGCCCGCCGCGCACGGGGCCCGACGCGCAGAACCCCCACGGCGGGTCCCCTCCCGCCCCCGGCCGCCCCGTCAGGGGCGCGGCCGGGGGGCTCCCCGCACATCTCCACTCGGTGAAGTAGGTGGGGACGGTCACCGTTTCTCGGACGAAGCAGGCTCGGAAAGGCCCCCCAGCCAAGGTGACAGGCGACGCCGGAGCTGGCGCTGCGATGGCGGCCCCAGCGCCCTTGGTCTTCTCCGAACACCAAGCCGACTCCAGAGCTGAAGAAAGGGGGCCACAGGACCCCCACCGGCGGCCCCTTCACCTGCCCACGTGTGCCCGGCCCCGCCTCGCGAAGCCTCAGTGGCCGCCTCCTTTTTAAGCTGATCTCTAGCACTTCCATTTACACACCAAGAGTTGCACAAGAGGACGGTGATGCGCGGACATGCTGCTTGAGACCTATATATATATATTTTTTAATTTATTTTGACAGAGAGAGAGAGAGAGAGAGATACAGAGACAGAGAGAGAACTGAACTGGGGGAGCTCCCAGCTCAGCATATGGGTCCGCACGGGCGGGGCCGGGATTCGATCCCCGGTCCCTGGGGCTGTAAGGTGAGCACTTAACCCACTGAGCCCTCCCGGCTTCCCCGAGACCTGTGTTTTCTTGAAAGATGCCAAACAGCGGTGAGATGCCGAGAGATGGTCTGATGCTGGGTGCGTTTTGGAGGAAAAGGTAACAGGACTGAACAGATTGAAGAATATTGAGGGGAGAGAGGGGTCAAAGGTAACTCCTGGATTTCTTCCCGATGTAACTGGGCAGACAGAGGTGATGTTTACTGAGGTGGGGAGAACAGAAAAGATTTGGGAGGTAGCAAGGATCCGTTCTCAGGAATGCCGGGACGGCTCAGCACATGGAGCGCTCTCTTTGCAGCCCTGGGGACCAAGGATCCAATCCTGACCCCAGCCCATGCAGACCCATATGCTGAACTGGGGTGAGCTTCCCATGTGAGAGACCCCCCAGTTCAGTCCCCACCCCACCCCCAATTTGGCTACTGGCTCAAAGGGGGCGTGCCTGCCATGCAGGAGGCCCCCAGCCCCATTCCCACCCTGCGCGGGCCCCCGCCCACCTGTGTGGACCAAAACCAGGTCGAAAACTGATGACATACAACTATGGACACTGCTCTGGGCCCTCCCCCTTCTCTCTGTCTCTCTCTCTCAAAAACAATAAAATCATCTGTATATACTATGAGTGTACACACACGTGTGAGATGGTATAAACACATGTACACTGTACAAATGTATACACATGAAATATATATACACATGCGCACACAGTATGAATGCATGCACATGAGATGATGTGTATACACATGTTCCCATGTATGAATGTACACGTGTGAGATCGTGTGTACACATGGCACAGCATGGATGTACATGTGTGGAACATGAAATACATGCACATGGGTTGCTCTGAATGTTCATGTATGTGAGATGGCATGTACATGCATGCACACACTGAATATACACATGAGACATTCCCATGGTGTACTGCATGTGTACACATGGTGGCATGTATGCATGCACACACTGAATGTATACGCATGAGATGGTAAATATTTGCATGTGCACGCTGAACATACACGTGTGTGAGGTGGCATGTATGCACACTGGATGTACACATCAGATGGTGTGTATACATGTGCACACACTGAATACATATATGAAAAGATAAGTTCACGGGGAAGCCGGGATGGCTCAGCGGGTTAAGCACTCGCTTTGAAGCCCTGGGGACCGAGGATCAAATCCAGGCCCTGGCCTGTGCAGACCCATATGCTGAACAGGGAAGGGGGGAGGGGACAGGGTTTCCGCAGGGGTGACACAGATGTCCTAAAACAGACTGGTGATGGCTGCGCACCCCTGTGAATGTGCTAAACACTGTTGAACTGCATGCTTTCACAAAGGGAATTTTATGGTATGTGGATTATGTCATCTCAATGAAGCAGTTATTTTTTAAGATTTATTTTATTGTTTTTGTCAGACCGATTGAGGAGGAGAGAGAGAGAGAGAGAAGGGTGGGGCAAAGCCATCTCCATAGTTGTACGTCATCAGTTTTCGACACGGTTTCATCCCACACAAGTGGGCGGGGGCCGTGCAGGGTGGGAGCTGGGCTGGGGGCCTCCTGCATTGGAAGCTCACCCCAGTTCAGCATATGGGTCCTCAGGGGCCGGGGCCAGGGCCGGGATTCGATTCTCGGTCCCCGGGGCTGCAAAGCGAGTGCTCAACCCGCTGAGCCATCCCGGCTTCCCGGTTATTTATTTATTTATTTTAATGCTATAGAAGCAAATCAAAGGGTCTAGACACTCCTGATGGTGTCACTGGTCAGTGGTCAGCAAGGGAACAGAAGGGTCTGGGCTGCAGGTGTCAGGTGCAAACTGGCCTGAAGGGGGGTCAGGTTGGGAGCCGGTGAGAATCCAAGAAGCTGAACCGCCCGGTGCGTGTGGCACCCGTAGCGCACACAGGACACTGCACCTCCGCTCCTCTCTGCTTCCCCCTGTCCTTTCTCTCCCATGAACCACTGTATTTTCCCGTGTACAGTGCACACATTTTTGCTCAAATTAGACTTCGTGTCTATATAAATACTTTTCATTCTTTTATTTATGCTTATGAGTTAAAAGGGTAACTCTAGAAATCAACAACGATAATCGTATGCAAAATAATACCCTGGAACACTGACTCATCCCCTTGGCTCAGCCCCAGCGCATCCTGGGTCGCTCCACGCCTCCGCCCTTGTCAGATCTCAGCTTCCACCCACCCAGGGCTGCGCTTCAGCCCATGTTCCCAGGCTCCCGGCTCACTCCCCCTTCTTGGCCTTCAATGATGCATAAATATCGCAAGTGTGTTGTTCCTGGTGCATAAAACTTCTTGGACCTTGTATCTGTTCTTGTGTTTTGTTCATTACATAAAATTTCTTGTACCATCATACGTTAAAAAATAAATTCTGGGGAAGCCAGAGAATGGCTCAGCAGGTTAAGTGCTCGCTGTGCAGCCCCAGGGACTGAGGATCGAATCCCGGCCCCGGCCCATGCGGACCCAGATGCTGAACTGGGGTGAGCTTTCCATGCGGGAGGTCCCCAGCCTGGTTCCTGCCCTGCACGGCCCCGCCCACCTGTGTGGGACAAAATCACATCGAAAACTGATGATGTGCAACTAAGGAGACGGCTCTGGGCCCTCCCCTTCTCTCTGTCTCTGTCTGTCAAAAACAATAAAAATTAATCTTGAAGAAAAAGTGCTTGATGAACCACCCGCATCAAAGTCACCCTTAATTGCTTGTTCAAATACTGTCTCCAGATCTGGCTCATGCTCCAACCTCTGCCACGTCCTGTTTGCATATTGACTCAGGTCTGGGCCTCCGAGTCTGGAAGGGGAGCTGGACAAGCCCTGTGGGGCGTCTGGGTCCCACGTTGCCAGAGCCTGTGATCCTTCCGGGGAAGCTGCAAACCCCAGTGTCTACATTAGACCTACCGATCTTTTCCATGCTAATTCAAAAGATATAAAGATAGGGTTTTGGACGGCCGTGAGTCACTACTCCAGTGGGGGTAGGGAGGTAGCAGAGCCGGTTCCTGGGAGGCCTGGCAGCCCCCGCGGGTCATGGGCCGGCTTCCAGGCTGGGCCCCCCACCCTGTCCCCGCCTGCTGCACTCGTTACCAGGAGCAGCTGCTGCCGTCCCAAACTGCCCTTTAGGGAAAGAACCGTCTGGTCCTGCTGCCCGGCCTTGGCCAGGACACCGGGAGGCCTGACACCGTGGCTCAGGGGGCTGGGGGGCAGCCCACACGGCCCCTCTCGGCCTTCGGGTCCTTCACTGAGCACCTGAGATGCCTCCCCCAAGCCCCCCCCAGGCAGACCCCACCCACTGCTCCTGGGGGCATAGCCCGGGCTGCAGGGGCCGCCCCCAGCTCCCTGCCTCCTGCCCGGGGCCTGGACAGGCCCAGGCAGGCAGGACGCAGGGCTGTGCCCCCAGTCCCGCCCCAGGTGGGTGGGCCAGGCAGGCTTCCCCACCAAAGGGCCTCGGGCTCCATTCTCCTCCTTCTGGTCGGGCGGCTTTAGAAGCCCTGGCTACGTGGGAACCAAGGGGCTCAGAGGCGGAGGCTGGACAGAGACCTAGGCTCCCCCAGGTCCTTCCGGGCACTCCTGGGGCATCTGCCTTGCAGGGGCGAGGCCAGGTGGCTAGGCACTGGACCCCTGTCACCCCGAGTCCCCCTCTGCTTGGTGACGGCCTTCTCGGGGCTGCTGCGGGTCGATGGGTGAGGGTGTGTGAGGCCTCAGAACTGCCAGGCAAGACACCCAGACGTTCCCCAGTTTACGATTCTGCACGGCGTCTCCATGGCTTGTGCGCTGCCCACAGCCACCGCACTGATGCCATCGGCACCACGTCCACCACACAGTTCCTTCCACGGCCAAGCCCCCCGCCTGGCTAGGCCCCCCCACGTGCTATGGTCTATCCAGGGCCCCCCATGTGCCGTGTCCTGGCTGGGGCCCCACCATGTGCTGTGGTCTATCCAGGGCCCCCCATGTGCCGTGTCCTGGCTGGGGCCCCACCATGTGCTGTGGTCTATCCAGGGCCCCCCATGTGCCGTGTCCTGGCTGGGGCCCCCCACGTGCTGTGGTCTATCCAGGGCCCCCCATGTGCCGTGTCCTGGCTGGGGCCCCCCACGTGCTGTGGTCTATCCAGGGCCCCCCATGTGCCGTGTCCTGGCTGGGGCCCCACCATGTGCTGTGGTCTATCCAGGGCCCCCCATGTGCCGTGTCCCCGTTCTGGGAGAAGCCCTCCCTGACCTCACGGCCCAGGCCTCCTGGTACCTGCCATCTGCACGTCTGTAGTTAGGGGTGTGTGACCGTCTGAGGTCTGTCCCCCACCCCAGTGTGTCCCCTGAGATAGGAGCCCGGCACCCGCAGGCCTCAGGAGCTCACTGTGAGCATCTCATTCTTTGTTGAAAGAAGAGGCTATGGAATCTGAGGGGCCGTCACCTGCAGCCTCATCCACTCTCCCGGGGCCTGAAGCCTGTGACAGTCCCAGCCGCCGGTCCCCACCCTGTCCCCACACGCGGCTCAGCGGGAGCTGGGACAGCTGTCCTGACCTCCCCTCCCGCCTCCCTCTGGGAACCTGCATCTCCCCTCTTTGCCCCTTTCGTGACCCAAGGAGGACGTGGCCGTCAACACTGTCACCTTCAGTTTGGGGCTGTCCTGTCTGCTCCCCCCCCCACCCCCCACGACCCCCGGAGAGGCCACCGCCCGTGGGCTGCGATCGGCGCCTGGCCCAGCCTGCTCTCGGGACGCTCTCCTCTGTCAAAAACAACAAAATAAATCTTAAAAAAACCCAAACAGACACATCCTGAGTCGTGTGCTAGCCGTCGGGCCCGCGCCCGGCCCCCCGGTGGAGCTGGGTGGGCTCTGTCCCCTGGAGACGGGGGTGGGGGGCAGGGAGACCCCGGCCCTCAGCGAGCCGGGCGCGGGGAAGGAGGACGAGCCTCCCGGGACCGGGCTGAGCTCGGAGGGGACCTCAGTGTCCCCCGGAGCCGATGCCGGACCGAGCGCCGTCCCGGGGGTCCCCTGGAGAACCAGCGATGTAATCCGGCCCGAAGGCTCGCAAGGCCCCTTAAAGGTCAGCTCCGATGCCGGCAGCGCCCGCCCTGCACCTGGTTCTGGGGACCCGGGGCCTCGGCAGGTGGGGCCGGGCGGGCAGGGGGCCGCGGCCTCCACACGGGTAAGCCGCCTCCCTGCCCGGGACCCTCCCCGTGGACGGGCCGCCAGGAGGGCGCGCGGGAGCCGCAGCCCAGGCCCCGGGGCCGCTGGGCACGTGTCGGGCGGTCACGTCGCGAGGAGAGCGGGGCCGCCCCGCGTCTTCACGACCCCACCCCGTGCAGCCCCGGCCCCGCCCCCGGCAGCCCCGCCCCCGCCCAGGCCCCGCCCCCGGCAGCCCCGCCCCCGGCAGCCCCGGCCCCGCCCCAGGCCCCGGCCCCGGCAGCACTGGCCCCGCCCCCGGCCCCGCCGCCCAGCAGCCCCGCCCCCGCCCCCGGCAGCCCAGGCCCCGCCCCCGGGAGTCCCTGCCCC
>PVKE010025255.1:0-23194 GCA_004027555.1 Craseonycteris thonglongyai | reverse complement strand
AGGATATACACCTAATTATGATTCCTTGGTTAGAGACATGCAAACTCAGTCTTCCCATTAATGTTAAGGCAACAAAGTAAATTCTAAATCTGTCTTTATCTGTAGCTACTTTGAATTAATAAATATTGTTAATAATTATCCATGTTCTTTTAATTCCCCTGGACGTGAGTTTTTTGGCCCTTTAAATAATTATTGTTGTAGTTTTTTACGTAGGTAGATAAGCCGTATATCTATATTTCAGTACGAGGTGTACTCAGTGAGCTATTGATAGATTAGCAAAAAGTAACTCATATTATTCTTTCATGATAAATTTTCCTGGCCCCATAAAAATGCGAAAGTGAAATATTGAAATCAAATTATCAGCCATACTGTGCATTTTTATAACAACTTTTTCATATTTACGAACAAATAGTACAACTTATACATTGCAGTTGATAAAAAAATTAAATTGCATTTTAAGTTAGTAAAAATCTATCTTGAAAAAGTGTCGGAAAATCGAATTTTTTAGGTATCGCATGTACGGAATGCTGCTATCAAAAGTTGAGTCTGGAAATATATTTTCTTCATGAGCCTATATCTCGAAAACTTAATAAGTGATTTAAAAAATAAAAAATAGTTTTGAACATATATTTTACTTATCTACCCATACCCTTTTGGAATGCACCTTATACTGAAACACAGTGTATAAACATAGTATGCATTTCACATCCTTTCTTCCCCCTTAGACTACGCCTATGACAAGTCAATCGCGACACATTTTTAAGATAAAAAGTAGATCTTATATACAGAAAAGTTGGCCACCCCTGCATTAAAGCATTAATTTGTGTGAGTCCTAATTTATTAGTGACAACTTTGTATTTTAAGATTAATATTCAATGAATGTAGATGTTAATATACTCATTAATTTTCCCTTTGAAAAAAATTTTTTTTTATAAAAGCAAACAAGTTTGGAATTAAGAAATAAATTTTATTTATTTATTTTTTTATTGCTTTTGACAGAGAGAGAGAGAGAGAGAGAGAGAGAGAGAGACAGAGAGACAGAGACAGAGAGAGAACTGAACTGGGGGAACTCCCCAGTTCAGCATATGGGTTCGCAGGGGCCGGGGCGGGGATTCGATCCTCAGTCCCTGGCACTGCAAAGTGAGCGCTTAACCCACTGAGCCATTCTGGCTTCCCTGGAATTAAGAAATAAAAATCATAAGACCACCATGAATTATATTCCCTGTACATAAAAGTTAAATTCTGATCTTTTTAAGCAATGCTATTTTAATGTGTTGGCTTGCAGAAAGAAAAAAACAAACAAACAGAAAATCAATACATCTTTAGCAAACATTATATAATTCTGTAGAATATTTATAAGCTAATTTGACTTAAAATTACTCTGTTGAAATGCTGCATATGCTTTTATAGTAATTTTATTGACCTTTTTTTTATGACTGAATTATTGACCTGTGTGTTTTTAGTGAAACTGAGACATCTTAGCAATATTAGAGTATATTTATTTCAAAGAAGATCAGATAGAACTGATAACAGTGAAGTTATCTAGACTCAAAATTTACCCAAACAAAACAAAATAAAACAAATACTTTATGGCATAAGCAAGCATTTGACATAGTATAAAATAAGATTTATTATATTGATTGAAAGAAGGTGAGAGAGAAAGACAGAGAGAAAGGAGGAATGTTAAGAGTAGTCTCCATAGTTGTACAGCATTAGTTTTAACATATTTTCATTCCACACGGGTGGATGTGGAGTCACACGGGGCAGATGAACTGGGGGCATCCCATATGGGAGGTGAGAACCTTCACCACCAAGCCATCCTGGTGGTTACCAGTTGTATTATAATTCAGCGTATGGGTTTGCAAAGGCTGGGGTCAGGATTTGATCACCAAACTTCACAGCTACAAGGCATGCATTCAATCTGCTGAGCTATCCTGGCATCCCCCCATAACATATTTTTTAATATCTAAAATGAGAGTTGGATGTGTATAACATGATAAGTCTATCACTAACATTTACTGAGTGTCATTACATACTACATTCTGCTGTAAGTGCTATATATTCATTGGCACATTTTATGTTCAAAGCAACACCTGTGAGGTAGAAACTCTTATAATCTTATTCTTATAGGTCAGAAAACTGAAGCAATAAGTAACTAAGTAACTTGTCAAAGAAAACAGTTGTTAAGTTTTGGAGCTAGGATTAAAATGGAAGAATTTGGATTATGATTTTGGTCACTTCATCGTTATGCTATACTGGGGTACTACTAGAAAGCTCTCAGATTAACAGACAACCTCATCTCTTTTTCTAGAATAAAATAGTTTCAAAAGAGTGTTCATTTCACATTTTTCCAAAATTGTTTGACAAACATTATATTTTCTTCTATACATTTCTATCAACCTTTACCTTCTCACTTTATTTTTTAAGTGGGTTTATACTTCTATCTTCTTGTCATTTTGCTCCTGAGAAGTATCTCTAAATGACTCAGGTACTCTACTTTATCACACAAAAGGCAACAAGTCTTGGAAACCTTATAATTTTTTTTTCTATTTCAGCTGTCATTTATCCAACACAGTGGAAATAAGAAGACAAGTGAGAATTTTTGTAATCATTTGTCACCTTTGAAAATACCTAATAAAGCATTTAGAAATGTCATGAAGAGATGTTACTTCTAAAAAGATAAAAGTGGGGCCAAATATCCTAAGGGTACATTCAAGACTCAATAAAGATAAAAAAAATTTGCTTTAAAAACTTTGAACCACATCTGAAAGATGGGGATTTTGAACAGATATTTAATTAAATCTATCAAGGTGGCACATTCTGTGAGTAAATGTAACAATAATTCACAATAATTTTAAAGTATCTTCTTTAAGAGTAGAGAAGCTGACTTATTCAAAATTACTTTCAATGTTAAAATATGTTTTATCATATAGCTGCATAGTATGTTCGATCAAGTTTAGTAAAATAAGAGATAATAAACTTAGAGGTAAATAAAAATAAATGTGATGTTTTATGCATTGAACTGTCATGTAGACAGTAACTGAACTCAGGGCAGGTATATCTACAATTGAAAGGTAACCACTTGGAATGTAGATCTCTTGAGCTGGAATTAAACATCTTTAGATAAATAACTAATTAGAAAACCCAAAGATATCTTAATTTTAAGGACAGAAGAGACTCTAGTTGAACTTTGTACCCTTCATACAAAGAAAATGATACTTTACCTCTGTGGTCTTTCTCCTCAAAATTTATTCCCGGATTATTTAACTGTCAAATTTTACCAGATGTTTAAGAAAGAAAAATCACATTTCTACAAAATTCCCCAAATAGAAAACGATGGTTATATTTACAGTTCCATCAGTTCTCAGTTTGATACAAAAATTGGCTATAACTTTATTTATTGCATGACACGCTAAATACCAACTCAGTACAAATATTTGGCCAAATATTTTATGCTCCCTGGAGTTATTAGCTCCAGAATTAAAAAAAAATTCCTGAGATATTTGAATACTACACATTTTCTGATTTAAAGCTACCACAGATATGGACCACAGATAGTGTTGAAAATGGCTATAAAGAACTATTAACAATAATTATGGGTAGCAATCTTTCCTCAAGGGTACTCAAACTTTATTCAAGGGTCTTTGTGTCTGTGACACAAATCTGGTTGGAGACCATGACTATCTATGGTGGTAGTTAAATTAGATTTTTTTCCAAAGGCATGAATACCTTTTGTTTTTCTCAATTTATGCAAATTTTGTGGTAGCTCTGTGAATGGGTTGCCTGTTGACTTCTTTCTTGTGAGCTCCGTTATTAATTAAGCATATCCAAAGCTCACAGCACGTACACCACTTGCTGAATTTTGATTAGCATGTTTACTGCACTTCTTATGTTAAACTTATACACAGTTGCATCATTTAAATAAAGCAAGTGGACTCAAGTGCCTTAGTCTCTTTCTGTTTCTGTTGATATCAGAGACTTTATGAATAAACAAAACTTTCTTTCTTATATTCTCAACTTGAAAAGAAAAGCATTCAATGATAATTTTATTTTTTAAAGATTTTAGCATTTCTCCACCAATTAACTTTTTATGGCATGAGGAAAGAGATATTTGGGGGATTCCATGAATTGTTGCTTAGTACAGATGTTACTCAGAATTCCAATTGCTTAAAGTTGAATAACCAACTACTTATTAATTGGTTTATAGTAACAGATATATATTGACCAAAGTATCATTTCAATAAGTACAATGGGGAAGCTGGGATGACTCAGTGGGTTAAGCACTCACTTTGCAGCACCGGGGACCGAGGATCGAATCCTGGCCCCGGCCCTTCCGGACCCATATGCTGAATGGGGGAGTTCCCCCAGTTCAGTTCTCTCTCTGTCTCTTTCTCTCTCTCTTTCTCTCTCTCTCTCAAAAACAAACAAAAAAAAAAGTACAAGACCTCAGATAATTACAGGTTGTGACTTAGTTTAGATGACTGTTCAGGAACATCATCTGCTTATCAGTAGATGTCTTTGGAGTTTTCTCTGACATTCACTGTGATGCCCATTCATTTATTTATTCCCTCTTGTAATAATGTATCAACATATCAATCATGTGGGACCATACAAGTATATAATCATGTGGGAATTAGCTGAAAGCAGATGGTTGCCTTTAATTAGCTGGACATTCTAAATAAAGGCAGGGTTGTCAGGTGCACTTACCTTCTTGGCATATCTGTATTTCAACAGCAGGCATGTAGAAATGTCTGCATCTGTCTTATGCCAGCTGATACTCCAATTTCATTCTACATATCTAGACATAGCCCTTTACTATTGCTGCTCCATTCTCCTCACATGGAGGTTGAGAGTTGAATGTCTTGCATACTTTTCTGGTATGCTGCTGCAAACAAGTTCAAAATTTTAACAGTTTCTGTCTTGATAACCCTGCACACATGATTGGTAATGATTTCATCTCAGTCTAATCTCCTTAAAAAACTCCTTTACTAGCTCTCAAGCATTGTAAGGCTATTACTCCTTCCCATATCATACATTTTAACTTATATTTTTCTTTTTCTAAGCATGTTCTGATTATAGTAAAACTTTCAACTTAATTACCACATAAGGTTAAAAAAAATAATTTCCATTAAAGTTAATAGTGTAATCTTAGTAAATTCAATTAAATGAACCTAAAAAATATTTTTTTTGTGGTGTTCTGCAGTCATTATAAAAATCTTTGGTTGATTATTTTGCAGCACTATCTCTATTATCAAGCTCATGGTTACATTAGTGTTCTCATATTTTGTTTGGCCCCAGAACTCTGGAATGAAAGTAGGGCACAGGAATATTGCCCACCTGTTAAAAACCCAGTGCATCAGGATATTCATCACACTCCCTGGGTCTCCTTTTTAGAAAAGCAAAGTGCATACCCCTTCTGAGTGGCATTCTATTTCTATACCATCTGATGGTATTCCTCTCTGACCCAGGGAATTTTGATCAGAAGCAGAATAAACTTTTACACAAGTTTTCTTAAAGCTACTATTAAATATACCAGGATCTTGGTTTTTGAAGCTTGAATAATAATAATATGACACTGTTCTCTACAATAGTAAAAACCACAACCTTATTCTAAAATAATAGATTTCATTGGGAAGTATTATTTATAGTAATGAAAAAACACATCAATATACATATTTCCCATACATATATATATGAAACATGATATAACTTGTATAGTTCTCATTACTTTCAGCTAGAAGTTGAGAATTTTCAAAGTTATATTCTATGTTTACAAAGGAATTAGTTAAATATTCCCATTGGATATTATAGCTGGAAACCTGAAATGTGTTGATTTAATAAAGTCTAGTTTCTAATGAAAAATTTGGCAAAAGAAAAAAAAAAAAGCCAAACTTGAATATACTTTGATGAATCTCATATTATTGTTTGGAAACATTTTATTCATATATCCATTATAATATCAAATACCCAATGAATGTCACACTTTTTACCCTCTAATTTCTAAATTAATAAACAAAATATTTGGGATGCCAGGTTAAGTGCTGGCCTTGCAACAGTGAGGTCCAGGGATCGAATCCCAGCCTCAGCCTATGCAAACCCATATGCTGAATTGGGGCACACCTCCCATGTAGAAGGCCCCCGGTTTGGTTCCTGCCCTACGCAATTGCACATTCACCTGTATGGAATGAAACTGTGTCAAAACTATTGATGTGCAACTATGAAGACTGTTTGGGGCTCTCCCCTTTCTCTCTGTCTCTCTCTCAAACAATAAAATAAATCTGGAGAAAAAAATTGATTTTAAATTTGTAGAAACAAAGTAAAAGCTTTATTATTGATGTTAAGGATATTAGAAAACTTGGCTTAAGTGTGAATTATCTACCCTCTAGTCTAGACATTGGAATAGCCTACTAAAGAATGGATTGAGTCAGCAAAACAAGTCCTCTGTTCTAGGTCTTTGCCCCCAAGAAGGTTAACATTTTTTTCTACACTCAAAATTTTAACAGATTAGTTTCCCTAAATCAATTAACATAAATTAATGCCACTGCCATCATCAAGTAACATGAACATTTCTATGGAAGAGTAAATGATTTGGGTTAGAAGCTAGGAAGAGAGTCTCTCTACAAGAGGGGAAAGAATAGGGTGATGGTTTTGCAATGTGTTATCTTCTAAGTTAAATAATACTTCCTTAAATTTCCTATTGTTAATATGTTTCCAGGAAGGGTTTGACAGGAGAGATTCTTGAATGATTTGAAGCTTGAAGAAAGGCAACAGCCGTTTTATAACTCAGATACATGGTTACTAACCTGGTGACTCATTTCTTTGGCTCAAATTAGTAACTGAACCTGCACTTTCTCTAACTCCCCTTAGAGGTCCCTCTAACTTTTCCCATTCCTGAGTCAAGAATAAATGTTCAGTTTGCTATGAAGGACCCTGATTTTAAGGATACAGTAGTCACCAAAGTCAAACAAACAAACAAACAAACAAACAAACAAAAATGGACAGTTTCACTTGTGGGTCTCCAGCCCGTACATGTGGCATACATCTTGTCTTTGGCCTACTCCACTTCATATTTATCTTTCCTTTCTGATTGCTTGTACTGTAGATTTGAAGATTCAGCAACAGATGCAGAGATGAGAGCCTTTATGAGATGGATTAGCAACATTCCATAATCTCTTAAAACCAATTCCCTATAAGGAATTATCTTAAATATTTTTTTTTCTTTTAAAACATCCCCAAATCTCTGTTCTTTCAACTGTTTGGGTTAAACCTCAAATTGATGTTCAACCAGGAGTATGCCTATGATCTCTGCATAGGGGAATAACAATCTATTATAGGGAAATAAGAGCCTCCCAACTTCATAACTGTGTTCATACTTTACAAATTGCCTTTGTAACATTCATAAGACTATTTTTGAACAGTTGAATTTTTGTCCCCATGGATCAATGAAAGAGGTATATGTACTACAAGTGATGCAAGAACAATTGTGAATGGTGGCATCCTATGTTTAGGGTCTCATGAACTCGAAGAATGAGAATGCGGATTCCACAGAAAAGGTGAAGCAGAAAAGTTTATTAAGAAAGGAAAGGGGTAAAGGCTCTAGAAATGAAAGAGGACATCCAAAAGTGAAATGCCCACTGAAAGCAGGAAAGCTCTCTGACAAGAGGGGGCACCCAAAAGTGGAATGCCCACTAAAAAAAGGAAAGCTCTCAAGATGAGAGGGGACATCCGAAAATGAAATGCCCACTGAAAGAAGAAAAGCTCTCTAATGAGAGGGGGCACCTGAAAGTGGAATGCCCAGTTCTATACTTGGGGGCTTTTCCTATATACCATCTATATGCCTTGAAGCTAATGTTCTGTGCCTGCAGTTAATTTCTAACTTGTTAGGTGTTGCACCCAGTTTGTCACATAGTTCAGACTGAAACAAGTGATGTCTTATCTTGGATCCTAATCCAATCTTACTGGAAGGGCCATGGACAATGCATCCTGGCATTATCTTCTCCTGTGGCCCAGCCACCTGGCTATCTAATCTCTGTGCTACATTCCAAGGCATGGGTGTCATGACTACCAAGATTGCTGGGATCCTCCTCCTCAACTGCCTAGGCTCCACTAATTATCCTGTCTCTAAGGACATGTTGAACTCAATTTTCAAAGTTAATTTAATATTTTATTTAACTTCCCCAAAGATATCTATTTTCATTGCCCAACATAGCCCAAGACATGTTCTATTTTAAAATAAAATATAATCATAGATATTCTAATGATTATATGTTAAAGGCATATAAAAAATGCAATGCCAGCCCAATACATGCTTAAAACATTTTATTATCAAGATACTAGTTTGGTTCAGTGGGTTGAGAGCTTGTCTTGCAGTGAGGACCCATATGCTGAACTGGGATGTGGTTCCCATGTGGAAGACCCCCAATTTGACTCCCACCCAGGGTGTGTGTCCCATGAGGGAAGCCCCTGGTCTGGTTTCCACCCTGCATGGCCCTGCAACCATCTGTGAAATGAAATTATGTCAAAACAACAGATGATGTACAACTATGGAGACTGCTCTGGGCCTTCCCCCTTCTCTCTCTCTGTCTCTCTATCTTTCTCTCTCTGTCCCTCTCTGTCAAAAACAATAAAATAAATCTTAAAAAAAATATATTCCTTTATCAAGTTTCCAAGGAGAATTAAAGTTCTTAAATAAAATCCCCTTGCAAGTCAAACTCCAAAGACTAAAGGAATTATAAGAGAAAACTAAAGTACTTTGATCTTGTGAGTTAAAATTTTAAAGGGATTAATATTAGCTCCTTTTCTCCTATTATTTCTGCTCATTCTTAACCTGAGGATTTTGTCTTCCAAGGTGGATTAAAATTGATTCATCATTGCCTTTAGGTACATAAATATATATCTTTCAGAGCTTGAGAAGGTAATTAGTTCAATACCATGTCTCTAATGTGCCTCATTTTAAATTTATATTAAAGTTTACAAGGAAACATAATACCGTAGTAGTCCACTACCTTTTGCTCACCTATTGCTCTTAGAGAGCGAGTTAAAGCCTAGTCTTTTAGAAATTATTCCAGATTAATTTATAATCCCTATCAAACAATATTAAGTGTTGTCTGATGAATGCAAAGTTTTCATGGTATTAGAGAACAGGAAGGTCAGTAGAGAACACAGTTTTATACTTGAAAGAATGACAATCATATTAGTTATTGTTCACACTTAATGTGAACAATAAAAAATAATTTCTATTAGAGAAAATAATCCAACAAATTAATTTGGGCTCTATGTATAG
This sequence comes from Craseonycteris thonglongyai, assembly GCA_004027555.1. Classification (NCBI taxonomy): domain Eukaryota; kingdom Metazoa; phylum Chordata; class Mammalia; order Chiroptera; family Craseonycteridae; genus Craseonycteris; species Craseonycteris thonglongyai. The sequence continues at coordinate 13,911 of PVKE010025255.1, read as the reverse complement.
ATCATATCTTGGAAAAAAAAATCTGTCTAGTAGAGTGCATACATTTCTTCTCAGAGAATGGAATTTGAAACAGAAACATTGGTGCATTCTTTCAAATCAAAAGTATTTGTAACTGTGACATTAGCAGTCACCAGGTTTTATTGAAGTTTCTTTCCTATATTTACTAATCTCTTAATCTCCATTTCTATTATGTACTTTCCGATCAGAGAAAGGAAAAGAGGCTAGAGAATGGCTTTTTGTTCCCATTGGTCAAATATTTGTTCATTGGTTACCTTCTCGTTTGATCAAATGCCAGTTGGAGACTGAAAGTCAGAAGCACTGGCAGGAGATGAAGCATATGGGTTGTGCCTAATGAGGTCAGTGGAATAACATAAAGAGTTATTTGCTATCTTGCTACCTTATCACACATTAAAAAGGGAAGGGAGGGATGCTGGGATAGCTCATCAGGTTGAGTTAATGCCTTACTAGTCATGGGGTCCAGAGTTTGATTCCTGTCCCTGGCACATGTAAACCCCATATGCTGAACTGAGGCACTGCTGGTGGCCACAGAGATTTCTTAGCAGTGATGGTTCCCTCCTCACATGTGGGAGGTCCACAGTTTGGTTCTGCCCTGCACAGCTCCACAACCACCTTTATGGAATGAAACTGTCACAACTAGTGATATACAACTATGGAGACTGATCTGGGCCCTCCACCCTTCTAGTTCTCTCTCTCTCTCTCTCTCTCTCTCTTTTTTTTCTCTCTCTCTCTCACACACACATGTTCCCTCAACACCATAAAATAAACCTTGAAAAAAAAAAGGAAAGAAAAAATATATAAACACACACACCCATGAAGCAATAAAAGTAGTTTTCTTCTAAGATGCAACAATAGAATAATAAAAAATATATTTTAAAGAGTTATTTTATTGTTTTTGACAGAGACAGAGAGATACAGAGAAAGAGAGGGACAAAGACAGACAGAGATACAGAGACAGAGAAAGACAGAGAGAAGGGGAGGGCCCAGAGCAGTCTCCATAGTTGTACGTCATCAGTTTTTCAAGTGGTTTTGTTCCACACAGGTGGGTGAGGGCCATGCAGGGCAGGAACTGGGCTGGGGGCCTCCTACATAAGAGGCATGCCCCCTTGAGCCAGGGGCTGAACCGGGGGAGTGAAAACTGAACTGGGGGCCTCCTGCATGGGAAGCACACCTCAGTTCAGCATGTGGATCTGCAAGGGCAGGGGCCAGGATTCGATCCTCTGTCCCCACGATTGTAAAGTGAGCACTTGACCCGCTGAGCCATCCCAACTTTCCCTAAAATATACTTGTTATAAGTGATATTCTTTTTTCTTATATTTGAAAAAATATTAAAATATCTGATTTTACATTTTATAGAATAAACAAACCTAAAGTCAACTAAATTCTTAACTAGAGAATTCTCACATGTTTATAGATATTTTTCTTTCTTACTCACACACTCCAACAGGAAAGCTATTTTTATTTACCTAACATTGCATAGGAAGGAAAAGAGTCTTGAAGAGGTTATGCAAGTTATGCAAGTTATCCAAGGTCACACAGCCAGAAACTGATTGTGGGTAATCTGCCTTCAGAATGTGACCCCTAAACCAATATGCTACACAGCAACATGAAGAAAAACACTTCCTTGAGAAAAGATAAAATAAATAAGAACTTCTAGACTCTGACATGAATTATGGCTCATGCATCTATGAAAACTCCCAGTTGTGACATATCTTTTGACAGATGCTAGCATCTCTTCAGAGAAATTATTTGGAACATACTATATATCTGCTTTGATTAAGCAAAACATATATTTTGTTAACATTTTCAAGGTGCTACTGTTTTTTAGGCCATAAATCAATAATGTATTAGGAGCATTAATGCAGTCAGTGTTACAAGCTCTTAAAAAACACGAACACTATTGTTAGTGGATAAATTATGCAAGCTTGGTCATGTTCATCGGTTGGTTTGCCAGATAGCTAATTAAAATGCATTGAAGCCATTATGCTGTCATTTATCTAGTTTAAAACATACTTGTTTTGATCTGCCCCACAAAAATCACTAAGGGCACAGATTTTGCATATAAAAGCAGCTCTAAAAAATAATGTACTTTTATTCTTTTTACTTCAGTTTGAATGAAATATAATCTATTTTGACTGACATTATAGTGGACAATATAATGGCATGCTTTATACATTGATTCTGATTCTTTACTAGGACTTTCAAAAATATATTTATGTAAATAATTATGTTCAATCTGACAGAATTCTTATAATATATAATGACCCAGTATTCATTGAGTTTTGATATATATTAGTCCTTTTTAATTTCTTTATATATTAAATCATTTAATACTTAAAAATGTATATATTATCCTCATTTTGGAGATGAAGCAAAACTGGTCAAATAGCACACTGCTAGTAGGTGGAAGATTTAAGGTGACTGGACCAGGTAGCCTGGCTCCAGAGTCTTCACTCATCACCTTTTACTCTCTCAATTTTGCCAGTAAGAATTAACTATTTTCTCAGGAAACAACAACAAAATACAATACGTTTTGCATTCCCATAATAAAATCACTAACATTATTTGAGTTTTCATAAGATAATTTAAAAAGATTGCTTAGTCTATTAATAATCTTACTCTACTAAGGAGAGTTCTATGAAAGCCAGAAAATTAATTTGAGCAGATCACTCTTATAATCTGAGGACCAGTAATGCTGTGAATCGGACAGAAATAATCAGTTTGGCTCAGAGCTATGGTCATTTAAAAAATCAAGGTGATTTTCACATATAACCATGTAATAGAAGGCAAAGAAGGTAGGCTTTAGCAATAGTCAAGAAGTTTAAAATAAAGATAATATTAAGTCAAACTTTAAAATATCTCTTTTCCCCTCCCCCAGCTCTTACCTATTCTTTCAAAAGAAGATTTTTTAAAGTTAAAATATAAAAATGTTTTATTTTTCTCTGAAAATATCTCTATATAGAAAAGGTTCTGAATAAATGAACTCAATCATCTTCATTTAAAAATGACTCACCACAGTATTATATTTAATAGGAATGTCATATTGCACAATCTGCTCTCAACTATGAAGTAATATTGAAACTGCTAAATTGGACTTCATTAATTCTACAGGTTTTACAATGACAAACATAGATAAAATTAAATATAAAAAATTAATTGCTTTTCTTTTCTTAAATGAATTAAAGAATGGAGCAAGGTGTATGTTCTTAATTTCAGCCAGATGTTACCTTTTCCCCTAATCCTCTAGAAGAGGAATTTGTATCTATTTTTCCTGTCTGCCTACATGTGTTCTGGACACTGTTTTTGTGCTTTAAAAACATACATAATTTGTTTTAATCTAGAACAAAAACCTCAAATCTAAAACTTCAGAGAAAAGAAAACACACTTGTTCATGTATGCACATATGTACACACATACACACAGAGACATTTTCTATAAAACAAGACAAAACAAAACAAAACAAAAAAACGTGGCTTGACCTATAACTGGTTCTTTCTAGTATTTGGCACAAAGTAAAAACCAACTGAAGCAGAGCACTGCGTCTCACATCAAGAACGTTCCTGAAGAGCAGCAAGGAAAAAAAATAGTCTAATAAACATTTTTTAGCAGTGAATCTGCCTGACAAATTTGCCTAGAGACATAGCTAGAAAGACTTATTCATGAGCTGTTGCTAGTAGTTTGACTTCACAATAAATCACTTGAAAAGGACAGATGGAAAGATTACTAGTAAATAAGGAGGAGAAAAGAATCATGTGAATAGACACCTATGAATGGGCCAGTGAGTGTGCACTTACTTGTGTTTTTTCAGATTGCTCTCCCTGCAGAAAAGAATTTTGAAAATCAGATGGACAGAAAACACTTTCTGATAAGAATGTCTGCCAGACTCTTTTCCCGCCATCCCAACGATTGCTTCATGGACTAGAGAAAGATGAAGGTAATGTTTGAGCTTAAACTTATGTTTTTACCCAAATTGATATTACTACTGTTGATAACTATTTCACCACCAACAGCAAAAATTGAAGTGAAGGACCCAATGTGAAACTATTCTGAGAGAGATTTACCAGCCAGCCATCTGAAAGTAGGTTGATTACATTAGAGATGATATTTAGCATTAATGATATATCCTTACTGGAAAGTAAATTAATTTACGTATACCAGTAGATTTGCCTTCTGTGCTAGTAATTATTCTGCCTGCAAACCATCTTTGGAATTATTAAATATCATATTTACTATCTTTATATCCCAAATAGCATTATCTTTACAGTGTAACATATTTTACAACAAAGAAGTGAGAAAGTGAGAACAAACTTACACCCATGAGATTCACTGGTGTACCCACATATATCATCACCAAGAAGTAATGGGACAGATTCATTGATTAAATGGTCTAAAGAAGATTCAGTTGTGGCACTCGCTAAGGAAAGTTGCTGTTCCATTCAGCGTGATGTGAAATACACTCTTATACAACTGATCTAGAGTGTTATTTCTCTATTAGCCAGCACACATGCATCAAGGAAGCCACTAATTAAATAAGAAGTGGTTCCTCTATTACTTCCAAAAAAATTATATGCAAGTGTATGTGTTTATAGTTCTTCCTGTTACTAAAAGCTTTCATATAGATGTCTTAATTATAAAATAGAAGAATGCCTTTTCCAGAGTAGATAATCATGTTTCTATTGAATTAGAAGGTATAATTTCCACTGGCTAAATTGGGATCTTCCATTACTACAAGGTAACTCTATTAGATAACTCTATTAACAATAGTGAATTGGATTGATGATAAATTATAGGGAAGTATACATTAAGCAACTAATGAACTCCCTGTGTAGGAAAGGGTTAGTCTCTATATGTCTAGTGGTAAAAATTAATAGAAAATGGGTACAACCCAATTTTGGCAGGTTTGATAAGAATTATAAATCTTCAGAAATGAATATCTAGATCAGGGGTGTCCAATCTTTTGGCTTCCCTGTGACACATTGGAATAAGAATCATCTTGGGCCACACATAAAATACACTAACACTAATAATAACTGATGAGTTTAAAAATATTGCAAAAAATCTCAAAATATTTTAAGAAAGTTTAGGAATTTGTGTAGGGCCACTTGCAAAGCAGTCCTGGGCAGCATGCAGCCTGCCAGACATGAGGCAGACAAGATTGGTGTAGATCGATAAGTGAATCACCATTTCTAGTTGAGGCTGTTGCTGAGATGTTAGCTCAGGATAAAGTGAACCTGACATCGGTAGTTAAAAGCGATGATAAAAACCAAATATTGCTTTATAATGGTCTATGAAATAAGAATTGCCGTAGCTATAATTATATTAGCCTTTGTTTTGTTATGTAGATGTTAAAAATGTTAACCAATAACACATTTTTCTTTTTCATTTTCTATTATTTTACAAAAGGTGTGATGGTAGCAGGTAACTTTACGATATAATCTTTAGGTTACAGGTTATCAAAGGGTAGGTTATGGATGACATACAAGAGGAAAGAAATGATAAATTAGTCCTCGGTCCTCAGTTTTGGGTAGTTAAGGAGAACCATCATTGAACAAAGGGTAATTGTATCACATTAGAAAGACACACTATGGTTGAAATGATTTTGTTTGTTTGCAGGTTAAATCTAAATAGAAAGGTGTATTTGGATGTTGAATTGGCCAATTGATGGACTACTAAGATTATTTTGTTATCACCTCTATGGTTGAAATAATTTTTTTGTTTGTTTGCAGGTTAAATCTAAATAGAAAGGTGTATTTGGATGTTGAATTGGCCAATTGATGGACTACTAAGATTATTTTGTCATCACCTTAAAAATCATTTCTACTTCCTTAAATAATGTCATCTAAAAGATGAAAGATCTGATAAATTAATTTCTAGATTCTCTCTCTCTCTCTCTCTTTTTTTTTTTTTTTTTTTTGTCCAGTGAAAGCACTGGGAAAAAGTTTAGGCATAATACAGGTGTGAAATTTACATTAAATTACGAGCTTTGTTAGGTGAGTCACCCATATCAGAGCTATAGGTATCAATGATCACCACAGGTGATTTATAAATTTTCTGCTGCCTTCTATTTCCCTGAAAGCAGTAGTTTTCCATGAACACAGTTCTTTTAATTTTTCAGGATTATTCAATTTATTTGTGATATGATTATGTATCTATCACCTATCTATCTAATAAAAAGTAGTAATTTAAAAAAAAAAATTTTTTTTTAATATTTTTATTTATTTATTTATTTTGACAGAGAGAGGGGGAGAGAGAGAGAGAGATACAGAGACAGAAAGAGAACTGAACTGGGGGAGCTCCCAGTTCAGCATGTGGTTCCGCACGGGCTGGGGCCGGGATTCGATCCTCGGTCCCTGGCGCTGCAAAGTGAGCACTTAACCCACTGAGCCATCCCAGCTTCCCCAAAAGGTAGTAATTTTAAGTGTGCAATTCAATGGCATTAATTGCATTCACAATCTCCTATTCTATATTTAAATCATCACCACTATCTCCTAAATTTGATCACTCAAAACAGAAACACTGTAACCACTAAGCAATAATTCCTCATTTGACCCTCTCCTCTGCCATTGGAAACCTCTAATCTATTTTTGTATGTCTAGGAATTTACCAATTCTAGAAATTTGTCTTTTGTATGTGGCTTATTTAATTTAGCATAACGTTTTCAGGGTTCATCTATGTTTACTTTTGTATCAGAACTTCATTTCTTTTAATTGGTGAATAATATTTCATTTTATATACATACCACATGTTATATATTTAACTTTTAAAAAACTTTGTGTTGTTTTCACCTTTACATTACAGTAAGTAATCCTGCAATGAACACTGATATACAAGTATTTATGTTTCTGGTTTTAATTCTTTTGGGTATATCCCTAAAAATAAATATTTTAGGTCATATGTTAATTCTGTTTAACTTTCTGGGGGACCACCAAACTGATTTTCTCATAGCCTACTCCATTTTACATACTATTTTTACTGTAGAAGAGTTCTAATTTGTTCGTATCCTCACCAACACTTGCTGCTATTAAAAAAATAGTTATAGTCACCCTAATAGATGTGAAACAATAACTCATTGTGGTTTTCATTTGAATTTTCCTAATGATTAATGATGTGAGCAACACTTCAAGTAGGTAATGGTCCATTGTTTATTATTTTGGATTAATTATACACTCTATTCAAGTAACTTGATTGTTTTCAAATATTTATCTTTTTCTCCTTGGTTATAGGGACTCTTTATGAGTAATATAAAAGCATTGAGTAGTACTATTAGTATGTTTTATATAGTAAATCCTTATTAAATAAAAATTTTGCAAATATTTTTTCTGTTCTGTAAGTTGTCATTTTACTTCCTCAATAAAGTGCTTTAATATTCAAAAGCTTTTGTTTTTATGAAGTCGAGTTTATTTATTTATTGTTCCCTATATTTTGGTATCATATCTAAGAATAATCCATTGCCAAAAGCAAGTCATAAAGGTTAATTTTTACATTTCTTCCTAATTGTTTTATGGAGTTAGCTCTTATATTTAGGTCACTGGACTATTTTGAGTTAACTTTTGCATATGGTGTCATGTGGGCATCAACTTTATTCTTGTGAAAATCCGGTTCTCCCAGAACCGTTTGTTAAAAAGACTATTATTTCCTATTTCAAGAGCTTGGAACTCATGTTAGTCACAAAATTATCATGGAGAGTACGGTATAACATAGGAAATATAGTCAGTAATATTGTAATATATATAGTCAATAATATGTTTCCAGATGGTTATTAGATTTATCCAGGGGATCACTTTGAAAGTTGTATAAATGTCTAGATTATGCTGTACATCTGAAGATAATAGAATATTAAAAGTCAACTGCAATTGAAAAAAAGAAATCAGGGATACTAGGCTGACAGTGGGTTAAGCACTCATTTGCTGCTCCGGGGTGCCTGGCTTTGAGTCCGGGTCCCAGCTCCAGCCCATTGGAACCCATAAACTGACCTGGGGCATGCTTCCCATGTGGGAGACCCCTAGTTCGCAAGAGTCTGCTTCCCATGCTGGAGGCCCCTGTTCGGTTCCTGCCCTGCATTGCCCCACATCCACCTTTGTGGAATGAAACTGTCAAAACTGATGATATACAGCTGTGGGGGCTGTTCTGGGCCTTTTCCCTTCTCTCTGTCTCTCTCTGTCAAACAATAAAATAAATCTTAAAAGTAAAGAAATTAGTAAGATGTATGGTTTTGTTTCTAAGCTTTCAATTCTATTTCATTGATTTATATGTCTATCTTTACGCCAATATCATGATCTTTTATAAATAACAGAAAGTTTCGAAATAAGGATGTAGAAATCCTCCAACCTATTTTCCTTTTTATTGAAGATTGTTTTTGTTGTTTTGGGCCTGTTGTAGTTCTTTATAAGTTTGAGTATAAGATTTTCCATTTCTGCAAATAGAATTATTGGAATATATTAAGGTTTGCATCAAATGTGTAGATACTTTGGGTCACACTGACATTGTAACAATATTAAGTCAAATCTCTTGAGAAATAGCTGTAAGTGACAGCTGGTTTGAGCTTTTTATGGTGATTAGGTGGTGGGATCAGAGTTAAGATTCTCTTGAATAGGAAGAGCCTTGTATGGTTTGAATGTCCTAAAGCCACTAAATGAGAGAGTTTCAGGTCTGCTTTACATCAGCTCAGATTTGAGGCAGGAAGAACAGAGGGAGATACGAGGTTTAAGAGCTACTAGCAATCAAATATTAAGAACTGGAGTTATGCTCTTCATTGAAGTATAAGTCTACAAACAGGGGATACTATGACCAATAAATGTAATCTTGTTTTATATACATGAGATATTAAACTTTTAAGAAAAATTATAAGAATATCTGTGCTTAACTACTGAGAAATAACTGAAAAGTAAAAATTTTATATGAAAAATAAATTACTCAATTTATATTTGGGTAATTTATATGTCTAGTAAATTCAAGAGCAGAAAACATACAGTCAACAATAGATAAGTTGAAAAAAATGTACCTAAAAATAACGTTATAATACTATTAAAGTTATAAGAATGTTCTGGGAAATTTCTACTGTATTTTGAAAAAAAGGTTATTATTATGCTATTTTTTTTTCATACAGTGCATAGCCTATAAAGAGAAATAATCAATATTAAATTACAAATATTTTGATGAAGTAAGGATGATTAAACAATTGGGAATATTTAGATTTCTTGAAGAGGAAGCAAAAGAGGAGATCAAGGAAGCAGAGAATGATCAATGTTATTGGAAGTGCTATGTGTGATTTGAAGTAATGTTTTGTATTACCTCATTTGATTATTTTGATTCATACAACATTTGTATTATTCATTTCATGCGTGCGTAAACTTATTCTGTGTTACAAAGTTGGTAACTAGCAGAGTCATATATAACTACAAAAATTGCACTGACAAAGATGTGTGCCATCTATGTTTCACTGAATGAAAAGTAGGCCTTAAATTATTTCATAACATTTAATGGTTCATAACAAATCTTTATATGTATCTATACATTGTAACTAATTATCTGTATTAGTTTACATTTATATTTAGAAATGAATACACATACAAAATTAAAACATGAAGATTATATAGCAAAATGTTAATGGTGTTCATGTTTGAATATTGGAATTATTTCAATTATTTTAAAACTATATTTTTATTTTCACTTATCTATATTTACTAATATTTTGTAATGAACACACACATTCAAGTTTTGTAAACAAAACAAAATTAATAATAAATAAAAAGTGGACATAGGTAAAGAGAAAAAATACAAAACACTTGAGTAGTTATTAAACAACTTTTAACTGTTAAGTTAGAAAAATAGCTCAAAACAAATATAAAATTTAACTGACACATGTCTGTAATTTTTCAAATGAAATAGTCATGTGTAGTTTTACATTTAATATTTCCTCATTTTTAAATAGAAGTCCCTAAATCGTATAAAGAATAACGAGAACAAAAGTAATTATGTGTAACTCTTCTACACCTCATTAAATTTAAAACAGGAATTTAAAAAAAAATATCATGCTGAGTACTGTACCTTTAGAACAATTAAAGTACCAGTTACTTGTAGACATTTTACTACAGATATCTCCTTTTACTGCTAAAATAGGTCATTCTACATTATTCTTTTCTTTATTCTTTCTAAAATATCTTATATCTGTTAAGGATTAGACTTAATTAACTGAATATTCATTTTTAGAACCTCAGCAGTTTCTCTGTAAGAAAAATGATAGAAAATATTTGATCTGTTGTTTTTTACATTTATTCTAATTAAAATTCACTTGCTTCTTATGAAGAAAGTGTGTTTTTTTTTATCCCTTCTATACTCTCTAGTAGACTTAATTTTTTTGCTGCGCAAGCACAGGCTTTAAGGAGTTATTACAATTTGAAAGGGCTACTCAAGTGCAATTTTTATTTAATCAAATATGTCATGAAATTCATATTAACCATTAACCATTAGAAATGTCAGTAAAAACTAATTGTATTAAATTGATTTGGACTCCCCCTTGAAATTTTAAGTGCCAATGTAGTTAAATTGTGTGATGTTTGGCAAAGAGCTATTTATAATAATCCATTATCATTGACGACAGATTAGTAAAATAAATGCGTCAAATTTATCAAATGCTTCAGGAAAAAATAGTATAGAATAAAATCTGAAGTGCATATTATATATTTACTGAATTAAAAATAATTGAATTCTGTACCTCAAATATAGGGTATGTATATCTCAGAAAAAAAAATTGTACACTGTGCTTTTTTTTAGGTAAAAAGAAGTAAATAATTTTAATTTATATTTATTTTTATTATGACGATTGTAAGTAAAGACAAGCCAAAATTTCAAAGGTAATATATGTTCTCAATAGAACATTAGATCCAAATCTATGCTATTGCATTTTTCTAATTTATCTGAATGAATTGTAAAGCTTTGTGAGATAAGGTATTTTATTTTACCTTGTACTTACTTCTAGAGACAAACTGAGTGTCATACACAGAGTAGGAAATGAAAATTGAGATCAGAGAGTTATTCATTTTTAATAGGTAACAGAGCAGTAAATAAAGTAGTATTTTTCATTGAATAGAAAACAAAAAGTGAATTAAAGGATAATTTCTCTGGGAAATTTAGTTAAATTTTACTTTGAGTCTGATATCTAATTCATTTGAGATTCCTTGTCTTGTAGACACAAGGTCTTTTTTTATCTATTTAATCTAAGATTTTATATATTCTATATTTCAGTGCAATATTTTTACAATAAATGTACCTTAATTCTTAATTTTCTTTTTGATTAATGAATTACCTACTCTGAGTTTATTATTTTGTGACATTTTGGGTTCATTTTCTTGTTGATACAACTGTTTGAACTCTTTCCAAAGGATCATCTTTTTAAGTATCTAGCTGTGCCATACCTATGAATTGAGTGGGGCTAAGATATTGTAGTGTTCCCATCCATCTGTCCTCCAATTATCAGAGCAGACTTCGAAATCCTCATCAGTAAGTTCCTCAAAGTTTTAAAGCAGGGATGTCTAATATTTTGGCTTCCCTGAGCCACATTGGAAGAAGAATTGTCTTGAGCCACACATAAAATATACTAACGATAGCTGATAAACTTTAAAAATTTCAAAAATCTCATAATATCTAAGAAAGTTTACAAATTTGCATTGGGCCACGTTTAAAGCTGTCCTGGGCTGTGTACAGCCTGTGGACTGCAGGTTAGAGAAGCTTGTTTTAAAAAATAAGTGAGGACTTATATCTAACTGGTATATTTAACATGGAAATTCAGTTAGAGTAGGACTCCAAGTATTGTTGGTTCAAATGATTTATCTAGCTGAGACAAAAGTTTAGCAATAGCAGAGATAAAATTTTCATACACATATATGTATACTATATATACATTATATATTTTATATATACATATATATCCAAATTTTCATAGTTTCTACACTATTGCCTCTTATTCACTATAAATTTTATATTTTATTTTTTAGTATTTTGTCATATTTTTCCTTTTAATGTTATTTATATTATTCAGATATAGTTGACATTCAATATTATATTAGTTTCAGGTGTACAACATAGTGATTAGACATCTATATAACTTATGAAGTCTTTGTTTGGTCTTATTTTTAAACTTATTTTATTTATATTTTGAAGTACACACACACACACACACACACACACACACCATCATACTCTTTTTTTTATTTGATATTGGCCTTTTCTTTTTGCGTATAGAAGTTAGTATCTTCAACAAAGGTTATTGAATAGTAATAAGAAATTTCCACAAAAATTTAGTATACTAATCTCTGCATTATTATATATACACACTTATTTGGAATATTAAGTAAACTTTCTCTTCTAAATTTACTATCAGCCATGGTAATAAAGGTTGACATAATTTTGATATTTAGATATTATTGAATTAAATATCAAATGTCTAAATTTTATGGAGCAAAAATTATATTTATTAGAAAAATGCACCCAACAATAGACCCCAAATTCTGAAAGTAAGTGACACATTCTAAATATTTTAGAGTTGAAAAATATGTGAAGGAAATGTAGTAACAGCAGACATGTTCATGTGCATTTTAGAAATTATTAACTAACATAGAAATGGGCATTATTTTCTAAGCTCATACAAAGATAAAAAAAATTTGTTTTCTCAATGTTCTTAAAACTGAAAGTACTAGTAAATATGCTCATAAAATCACCTAATATTACCTCAGTATATTGTTGCAATATCACCTCACTCAATCTGGCCCATTATATGCTTTGCATGTTGAGTGTATTTATAGTTTCATGAATAATTCAATGTTATTCAACAAATTAACTACTCAAAAAAACATACCCTGCTTTAGGTATGTGTGTGTGTATGTGTGTGTATGTGTTGATTTGCAGCTTGGACTCTATGTTTTCACTCACACATTGACTCTTAAGATAAACACAATGCTTCTTAATGGGCATTATCCCCAGCCCATTGATTACATTCTCTTGATGCCCACTACATGATCTGTACTCCATTACTTATATTAATGGGTTATAGTCTTATACATTTAATTATTTTCATACTGTATGAAACTCTTAAGTTTTCCTAGAGGAGAATCAATATGCAATATAATCTGAGAAATAGAAAACCAAATTAAAAATTATTTACATTTCCCCTCACTGATTATTCTTGATTTTACAATTTGTATTATTCATAACTCCTTTATACAGCCAATAAAATAATTTTAGTATATTTTTAATATAACTATTATTCTAGAATACATTGTATTTCAAGTTATTTATTTTTGTTATTATTTTGCAATACATTTTTATATAGTTTTATCTGCTATAAATTTGTTATATAATTTTAAATTCTCAGTTCATACAAATAAATAATTATGCACTCAACACTCGTGGTTCTTTCTATGTAATGGGACAAATGTTGATTTATTTTGACAATGAAAGCCCATTCTAATATACGCACCCCACCGACATTTAAACTAGCAGCTCATTCTCCTTCATATCCAGTGAACTGTGCATAAAGTGAAAATACTCAGCATTCTCAGATTCAAGATATTGTTTTTCTTTGTGGTTAATGATTTGATCAATATGATTAATTTAAAGTAAGCAGAAAAACAGAAGTTAATCCCAGTTGTAAAGGTATTTCACATATTCTTCAGAGCTAAGAGCTACAATGTTTTAAAAGGTGACAGTAAATATAATGTGATCTTATTTCTGCATTTAAGTTTTTATGGATTCATTTTTCTAACTATGCCAAGAGGTGTGATTTGAAAGTAATATTATTTCCAAAGTAAGATAATCAGTTCAATTTTTTTTCTCTGATTAGAATTAATAGTAAGAAATATAAACATGAAGTACAAAAGACCTGAAAGTTAGTTTTTT
>PVKE010025254.1:0-23191 GCA_004027555.1 Craseonycteris thonglongyai | reverse complement strand
GAGTAGGAGCTAGGGCGGGCCTGAGACACAATAGCAGATTCCTCTTTCAGCAGGGGGGCTGGTGGTTCAGTGGGGGCGGGGCGCAGGAGCTCTGGTCTTTCCTCCTCCTGGCTGCCCCTCCTTCAATCGTATCTGTAAGCCACGCCCGCAGGGCAGCACTTGGATGGGCTGGGGCTTGGCAGAGGCCCTGGTCGGCCGCGCAGTCCCGCGCACAGGCAATGACACTGCGGAGACCCGGCCGGCAGCCCAGTTGCATGGGCGGTCCGCCATGCCCCAGAGGCCCGGTGGGCGGGACGCCAAAAGCCCAGCTGCATGCTCGCAAGCAGGCAGCAGCTCTGCCGTGGCCCGGTGGGCAGGGCGCCGAAAGCCCTGCGCGCACTGGCCGTAGCTGGGGCGGCAGCCGCTCTATGCTCCCGGCTCTGTTGAGACCGCCGGAGTCACTCCAAGCACGTCCAATGCAGCTCTGCCCACTCAAGCCCCAGCCCTCACTCCAAGAGCCCCGTCCTCAGAAGGTGCTCCCTCACAGTCAGTCTCCTCCGTAAATCAGGGGTGCTGCGCTGCTGTGGGCTGGTGCCCCGCTCTCACCCCGCCCGCCGGGAAGTGCCCCCACCCTGCTCCACAGTCCCTGTTCCACTTTAGGCTCTGTGATCTGATTAGGGCACTGCGTGCTGTCCCTTGAGTTCGGATGTTAAATTGTCCACCGTCTTGTGGGGCTTCCACGTTCCCTAGGTCTCGGCTTCCAGCCCGCCCTCGATCCAGCTCCACTTTGACCGTAGTCCCCCAATCCCCCTTTGTTTTTGCCAGCCCCAGGCCACGCTCCGAGTCTCTGTCCCCGAGCTGCTGCTTCCCTTTTCCTCTCCCGCTCTCCCCTTTTTTCTCTAACCTTTGTGTGTTGTTCCGTGTTGTGTGGTTCTCTTAGTTGCGGTTTCTTCTCAGGGTTTCCTCTGTGGATTCCCCTCTGCTCACAAGGCCCTTCCCAGGCAGTTATCGGCGTTCTCCTCTCATGCCGCCATCTTGGATATCCAGATATTTCTGTATAACCTAGGTCTAAGCCACTTTGAAGAATTTGAACAGTAATTGACTCATAAATGGTCACATTATCCACATTTGTCCAATCAGAGTGAATACCAAGACTTTCTGAGGAGCTATTAGGAGAAGGAGGGGCTTATGGCTCTCCATGTCTTTATGCCTCCAATCCTGAGAGAGAAGAAAGCAGAATTGAGAAACAGAAAGAAATAAACTAAAGTACCCCCCCAACATTCCAAATAATATAATTAATTTGTTTAGAATATCTGTGTTGTGCAAGTCAAGAAAAAGTACAAAAGAAACAGAAGACATGAAGCCTTAATTCCTACACCAATAGCTGATTCCCCCCACACACCCCCACCAAAAAAATCAAAGTTCAATGCCAAGAAAGGAATATGAGAGAGGAGAGTAAAATAGAACTACTCTCAGCAGTTGAAAAAAAGCCCCACACATTTCTTACTCCTGGGTTTTCAGTTACTAACAACTGTAACCAACATTACTAAGGATATCATTGTTCACCAATCCCTTTATAGCCTTGGGAATCCTTTTAGAGCCACCACTTGTAACGTCAAACAACCAAGTTTGGTAATGACATGTAGACTATCAGCAGACAGACATGTCCAGTGATATGTGAAGTATCATGAAGGTTGGAGCTGTCATTGTGATTACAACACACACTCACACATACACACACACTCACACATGCACACACACTTGCACGGTTTCAGAAACCTTAAAATTAGGACTTACTGGCTCAGCTAACACTGCCTGAATTTGCTTCACCTGTGGAAATTTTCTAGCCCTGATTGGGTTTTAATTTGCAATCTGAATGTGCTAAGTCTAAGACATAAAGAATGTCTTATTTCCCTGTTTCTAAATTAAACTGAAACTTGAGTGACTCTCGGAAATTATTTCTGAAAACAGGATTAGAAACAAAGCTAATTGTATAAAAAGTAGGTGATCTTTGCCAGAAAAGTCATAAACACATTTTACATTTAATAGATGAAGAACACGGTAAGAAGATTTATTGCAACTGATTTGTTAAGAGTATGGCAACAAATAAGATTCAAAAGCCAAAGTTATTGTCCTTTTGAATGGAAGAAAAAGTTAATATTTGGGGGTGAAGGTCTGCAGCTTTTTGTTTTTTTACACATTTTTGCTTCATTTTTAAAATTAGAGTTTGATTAGAGCAGGAGAAATTGCAATTCAAACCAAAAAGAACTTTCCTGATGAGGACCTGGAATGACTTAGCTTTCTTGGACAAATTCCCAAGGAAGAATACATCAGTCAGAAGAATTTAAAGCAAGGAGTTGGGTCAGCTGCTTGTTCCTTCCTTCTGCAAGCGTCTGGAGGAATGATTAGGATTTCTAATAGATGTTTCTACTTCCAATTCACTGACTTTAAGAAAATTGCTTTAAGAAATAAACAGATTCAAATTCCTTTACAAAACTACTTGGAGATTGTGTGCATGTGTGTGTAGTTCTCTATATGTAGTTTTATATTATATATGTATTTATACATATAAATGTATAGTCTTATGTGTCTGTATGTGTATATAATGTACTAAAAGGGGTGATTTGCAGAAGACCAGACCTAAATGGTTTTCATTAACAGGTGGAAACCACATCAGCGATCTTCATTCTTTTGTGGACAACCAAGTTTTATCTAGAATTGTTTCCTTGAGCCAGAATTTCCTTTAGAATTTCTTCTCATGCAGGTCTGCAAGTAACCAATACATATTTTATTTATCAAAAAATGCTGTTATTTCACCTTCATTCTAGAATGACATTTTTTTTCTTGGTTATAAATTTCTGGGTGACACATTTTTTCTTCACTCAGCACTGTAAATACAATGTTTTTCTATCCTCTCTTGTTTCTGATGAGACTTCAGCACTAATTTGTACCATTGTTTTCTTGTGGCATTTCTCTCTGTATTTTGAAGCTTTTCTCTTCATCTTGTGTTTTTCAGTGAATTTGATAAGGATGTGTTGAATGTAGTTGTCTTTGTATTTATTCTTCTTGGAGTTTGCTGGGCTTTTTGAAGCACTTCATTTCTGCCATTCATCAAGTTTGGAAAATATATTTTCTGCTCCATTCTTGCTCTCTTCTCCCTCTGAGGCTCCAATTACACATATATCTGACCTTTGGTATTGTTCCACAAAGCCTGCTCATCATTTTTTAATATTTCTCCCACTCTGTTATTCAACTTGAATTGTGTCTATTGATCTATCTACACTGGCTCTTTATTCTCTCATCACATAGCTACCATTAAATGTATCCAGTGAATTTTTTACTTCAGATATTGTATATTTTTAGTCCTCATATTTCCAATTATTATTATTATTATTTGTAGTTCCCTTCTGCTGAGGTTTGCTATCTTTATATTCTACATGATCTTATTTTCCATTACATCTATAGTCATAATAGCTAATTTAAAATATCTGCTAATTCTAAATTCTGGGTCAGTCTCCATAGATTGTCCTTTCTTTTGAGTATGGAATGTGTTTTTCAGTTTTTTGACATGTTGTGCTTTGGGTTATGTCCCAAATATTGCCATGATTTTTTCCTTTTGTAGAGACTCTGACTTCAATGCTCTTCTCAAGAGTGTTTATTTTGTTTTGTTATATCAAGCTATTCATTTGCTGAACTCAAACTCCATACACTGTCCTGTGTCTCTGTAAGCCCTATACAGTTTAATGGTACAAATCATTGCTATGTCTTTGTAAACCCTATTTAGCTCAATTGTAAGCCAGAAGCCTGCCCAATGCATTCGTAGTTCATAGCTTAGTCAGACAGCTAGTTAGATTTTGAATGCAGAGTGGGGCCATACCTCTGTAACTCTTGTTTTTACGATTTTTCATTCTTTTTAGCTGCTAAAGTCACCCCAAATTGGATTTAATAATTCTTCAAGTAATAACTGTGTTTCTGTCCAAGTTTTAGCTCATGTTGCAGATAAAGTCAGATGGCCCTGCTGTCGGCTCCCAGTTAGAACGCCTGTTGCTTGGCAGTCTTACTTATCACTAAAGCATCAGCCTACCATGAGGCCTGGAACACAATATAGCACTAGTAAGCCTCCACAAATCATCTGAAATTAATAAATAACTGAGATTATATCACACATGAGGCACTAGAGTTAGGCAGACCTTAGTTTATCCTTCTGTACTTTTTTGTCATTTGACGATGGGAAAGCCACTCAATCTCTCTCTCTTAGGTTTTCTCCTTAAAATGAAGAGACTAGTATTTATTTCATAAGCTTTGGTTGAAAATTGAGTTAATTAGGTAGTGCTTGACACATCACAATGTGAAGGCTTTCCTTACTATTCCAAGGATGATTGGGGAAAGTTTCATGAGAACTGTGTACTATTGAGGGGTTCAAAGGAGGCAGTGACAATTTTCACTTGGAAAAGGGACTTTTTACAAGGATTTAGTATTTAAGGTAGACCTTGAGGGATGAAAGTAATTTAATTCAAAATATTTTCTTCCTGGTTTTCACATTTACATATTTTGTCCTTATTTGTCTCTACATGTATATATGTATACTGTATATATTATATTCGTATTTCCTATAGTTATATCTACAAATACTTATATCTATCTATAGGTATCTATACATCTATATACATCCATATATGTGTGTGTGTGTGTGTGTGTGTGTGTGTGTGTGTGTGTATAACTATAGATATAGATGCAGATAGGGATACAGATTAGCTATATCCATAGAAATATAGCCCACCACACACATGCATATACATTAAAAAATATAAACATGGAATCAAAATGTCATTTAAAAAGTAGGTCAAGAACAAGGTCAAAAACACTGAATACTATGACTTTTGTGAAACTAAAGATAAGGAAAATCATAAAATGTCTGAGTTCAAAGCACTTACCAAAATTATTACACTCCCTCCATCAGGGATGTGCTAAAATCGGAATAAGCATTATGTCTGACACTTGAAATTTGGATATGAACTTCCTTATTCAAGAGAATTACAAAATCTGTGCCTCAGAGCTGAGTTTTTATTACGTCTGGAGCTAATCTAAGTGTGAGTTCAGATGATGTTGGCAATCCCACTGGCGTTGCAAAAGGAATGGGTTACATAACATCTTCAGACCTTCTTCCTCTGACATGTCAGATTAACTCTTGACAGCTTTCTCTATGGTCTGGTGAGCCATGGTATACTAACCTAAGAGATTGTTGACCATATTAAGTCAGTGAGACCAATGACAAGGAAACTGGTATTTTGGAGCTCTGAGTGCTAGCCCTGGCTCAGGTACTTGCTGTCCAAATGTTACCCAAGTGAAACAATAGTTCTTATTTATTCTCTCCTGGTTAAAATTTGGGAGTGGGGAAGATCTCTCATTTCCCTTCCAGATACCAAAAATGAATTTGTGAACAGTCTACAAAAAGAATATTCACTATCATGCTGAATTTACCTATAATCACATGGCACGTTCAGAATTGTTTTTTTGTTTGTTTTTTACTGTACCGTATTTAGTAGCAAAAGGCTAAATAAAACATTACTTCTAACCACATAAATTTATTTAAAATATTGGGTAACTATAAAAAGGAATATTCAAATCAAGCACATTTTCAATTAGTGATCAATAACTCTTCATTTAAATAGAACTTTACAATTATAATCAATGAGGAGCAAATTGCTATTTTGAAGTTCTAAGAAATCTAAATTTGCTCACATCATAACAATTGTATATGTACTGTCAAAAATACAATTTCTCAAATATACAGTGTTTTGCTTTTACACATAGGTACAGGCATTTTTCTTGAAAATTTTAATTTGTTCCTTCTTGATAATACCTTGCTTTTGGAAATTTTAAAGTGGTAAGGATCAGGAATAAGCTCTATTAAGGAATTTTGTTTTGGTTCTAGGACTTGGTTTGAGTTACTTTTATAACTGCAATCATCTCATGATCCAAGCTTGAATTTTTCTATTATTTTTATGGCAGTATTAATCAATTCTATTTTTAGAACTGATTACAGTGAAGAGTTATTTGAAAATGTTATCAATGATCTTGATTGCAAATAAAATTGCAAATTGTTTGCAGGGCTAGGTTTAACAACAGGCTTCTCGTTACTGTGTTAGAAATAATCAGTACCTTTACAGATTTCTTTCTCTTGCTGTTGTCTTTGGAGAATAATTCTAGACTCTGGAATTTTCATCTTAGAATTTGTCAGTGCCAGTGCCTGTTTGACCTTGAGTGTGAAAACTGCATAGGAACTTTTCTGTACCTTGATTTTCTTCACCTGTAATAACAGGATAATAGCTGTCCTGCCTCAGTCACAGGTTTATTGTGAAGATATGATGATTTACCATTTGTGCTAATGCTTTGTAAATCATCAAGTGCTATAGATGGCATTTTTATATTCTTAGTTTGGCTTTAAGAAGATATTCCAAAGAATCAATATCACACACAAGGGCATTATAGAACCAATGAGTGTAAGGAAGTTCATATAAAAGAAATTGTATTGTAAGCAGTAATTCAAGGTTAGTGGTAATGATTTGGGTCATTGTCAGAAAGAATTATACAAGTCACAGTTCTGTCTTTTATTGACTCTTTGACGATAAACAAATTAGAAATTACTTTACCCTTCAACTTATTGTTAAAATGCCAGTAGTATCTACCTGATGACCTGTTAATTAGGACAGTCCAGGATAGGTTCTGCTGTAATAATGAACAATTCCAAAGTTTTAGCAATTACTATGTACAACAAAGTTCTGTTCGGTTGGTTTTCCTCTCTCTTTTATGCTGTGTGTCCTTGGTGGGTCTGTGGAAGGATTCTAGTTATTCTTACTCTAGAAACTTTGTTGATAGCGTAGATACTACATTCAAATTTGTTGATCACTAGACAGCAGATAATTGTGTACTAACTTGGCTTTAACTGCTTATGTTTCACATGCCAAAAATTGTCATCTGGCCTCACCTAACTTCAATGGGTCAGAAAAATGTAATCCTGTCAAAGTCTTTGAAAAAGAACTGGAAATATTTGAAGGACAACCTTAATCATTGTCACAAAAAGGTTGTTAGAAGATTATGTAAATACGAAATGCTTATCACAGTGCCAGACATGTATGTTAAGGATTCAGTAATGTTTTGTTATGGTCTGCTTATTATTATCTTTTAGTTAACTTTTATTTACACACAGAAATAATTTTGAGGTTTCCGTAAGCTATACTTATAATGCCATTGGTCAATAGACGAGGCAGAAAGCTGGAGAATCTAACAGAACCTTGAGTGTCCTGGCTCTTCTGTAATAAGGGACGATAATTCCTCTCCCTCTTAAATACTTGTTTTTCTCCCTTCAAAAATAATTGCAAAGGAAAATACTGTGACAATGTAAAAACAGTATATGATATTGCAAAGCGCTCTGAGCTTTTTTAGAAGTATCTGTGTGACACATATTGAATCTGTTTTTTATTGAGAGGTACCCCAGAGCTATTATTCCTGATTCTTCAAAGAATGGGTAAAACTTGCAAATAAACCTTGCTTTTTAAATGATTTTGCAGTTGTTTCCCTGGGAGCCCTCTGACTGTTCTCCCATTTTTCATGGCAAGTATGATTCAGGTTGACATCCTGTGATCCCCAAAATATCCGAGCTTCTCTTCCAGATGACAGTTGCAGATAAGCAAGTCAGAGGGGAGGAAAATGGAAAAACAAAGGTGCTCTCAGAATCACTAGCAAACTTCCCCAGTACAGGGTACACTCACCGACGAGTCCTTCTTAGGTTTGCATGTCACCTCTTATTTAGTCCTACAGTTGTCCATGTTTCTGAAACCTCATACCAATTATTCAGTCATATTCAGACCCCTTCCTCCCCTCCCCCCCCACCCCCCCGCCACCAGTTATGTAAGAATAAATATTCAGGTTCTGTATTTTTGTGTCCAGTGTCAGGGTAATCTGTTACAAAATTGTGAATATATAAATTAGTATTATTAGATAAAAATAATGAATTTAGGAATGCTGGGATAGCTCAGCAGTTGGGCACATGTCTTGCAACTGCAGGGTCCGGGGTTCAAATCCTGACCCTGGCCCAGGCAAAGCCATCTGTTGAACTGTGGCACAACTGGTAACCACCGGGATGGCAGCAAAGGTTCTCACCTCCCAGGTGGGAGGCCGCCAGTTCAGTTCTCGTCCTGCACAGCCCCATATCCACCTGTGTGGAATGAAACCACGTCACAACTAATATACAACTATGGAGCCTGCTCCGTGCCCTCCCCCCCTTCTCTCTTGCTCTCTCTCTCTCTCTCTCTTCCTTCCTCTCAAAAATCTTAAAAAAAAATAATGAGTTTATGAAACTTTAAGGTCCATGAAAGGAGAAATGGGACATACTTAGTATCGGTTGCTTTTACCCCTCATCCACTCCCTTTTTCTTCCCACAATTCCATCACCAGCTAAAAAACATTCATTGAACAATGAATGATGTGGAAGCCGGGATGGCTCAGTGGGTTAGGTGCTCGCTATGCAGCCCTGGGGACTGAGGATCGAATCCTGGCCCCAGCCCTGGCCTGTGCAGACCCATATACTGAACTGGGGTGTACTTCCAATGCAGGAGACCCCCAGTTTAGTTCTTGCCCCCTGGTTCAGCCCCTGGCTCACAGGGGGCATGCCTTCCATGTGGGAGGCTCCCAGCCCCGTTCCTGCCCTGTGCAGGCCATGCCCACCTGTGTGGAACAAAACCATGTTGAAAAATTGATGATGTACAACTATGGAGACTGTTCTGGGACCTCCCCCTTCTCTCTGTCTCTCTCTCTGTCTCTCTCTGTCTCTGTCAAAAACAATAAAATAAATCATTTTTAAAAAGAAAAATGAATGATAATGTCTAATGCAACCTCAGATATCTGGATTGTTATGTATGACATTCTCGACATGCTTCTTGAATATGGTGCTTTAGATTTGGGTGGCAGGAAGCAGGTGGTATTCTTAACCTGCTAAGGATTTAAAACCATGAAAGAAAGGTGGTTGTATTCCCTTCCAGCATGCATCTTCATATTTCCTCTCCTACCAGCCCCGTAGCCAGATGTGCTCAACTGTGGCCTCTTTGGACATATGCACTGGTTTTGAGACAGTGACTCCCACTTGCTTTGGAAAGTCCTATTTTGGAAGTGTGGGCACAGTTAGATACTCTGTGCAGGTGTTACACCACTGACAGGCTTTTCTTGTCTCTTCTCTCTCCCCTTTTTGCTTTCCTATTTCTTTTGGTAAATCTGTTTGTTGGACTAGAATTTGGGCCTGGAGAGCCACAGCATTTGTCAGTGGGAGAAGGCGTGGGGGGAAGCAAATGTATTGTTCAAGCCACTGCCTCACTCTGCACTCAGAGCACGACTCCGTGTCTGAATGGGTACCTGTGAGTATTCTCCCCTCAGGGGCAAGCTTTGATGCTTAATTTATGGACGTGCTCAGCCTGATTTTAGCAAATACCTGGTGATGTAAGACTAAGAATCAAGGAAAAAGATCAGGTCCTCACAGTAGCTGCTTGCTAATTAATCCCGGTGATTAACCACCTGAGAGAATCATCTAAGAATAGCTGTATGGGGCAGTGTTCCCCTCTGTCTTTTCCCCTCTATCTTTGTGATCCACACACAGGAGAAAATAGAGGCTCTTTGGCAGTGAACGTTTTGACAGTGTTAAAACCATAAGCAGGCTGTGATTACTTTTGTGATTTTTGCGTTGGTGAGCTATGTCTCTCAAAGAGAAGCAGGGCTGCCTTTCTTTTCATGTTCAGCCTTGTTTTCTTTGTCAAATAATTCAGCTTCTGGGATCTTCAGATGTACGCATAAAGCCACATAAATTATTTGAGATTTTCGTAAAACCCAAACTCTAGAGACAACGTGATCAATTCTAGATAGCAGAATCAATTTCACTATAAAATATGTAGCCCAATCAGCACTGAAAATTTTATAATTACTGCTTTCCTTATGTATTATAAACAAAATCTGAATTAGTCAATTTTAAATTATCTATAGTATGTAACAATATATTCAGTAGTCTTAAGGGTTGTACTACAGATATGTTTGTGTGTGTTTGTGTGTGTGTGTGTATATATATATATATATATATATATATATACATATATATATATGCATAAGTTACATACAAAGCATTAAAATATATTGAAACCTACCATATACCAAGCACTGTTTTATTTTTGTATGCAAATCCAGATGTATTATTGTAAAATGCTATATTCATATATTCATATATTTATCTTAAACCTAATAATAAATGTGTTGGCTAGTGAAGTCACAGAATCAACTTTATATTTCAGTAATTATGAGAGGACATAAAATTCTACCCCCCAGAGAACTCTGATAGTATTTAATTGTAGATTACTCTAGAAATTTATCTATACATATAGATGCATACATAGAGAGTTTTCAAAAGATTTCTGCACACCCTTTGGAAAAGTAGTGTGATTTAAAAACAATAAGAATGAATTTTTTGAATTGTAACATTACTGTGTAGGTGTTTACTCTACCTGGTCCAGATTCTGCCCTCTAAGGGATCCAGAATCTTTCCTTTTAAAGGGACAGCACTGAGTTTCATCAGCCAACAGTCAGCTCATTACTTCACACTGTGGTGCAAGAGGAAGATGAGCCAAGATCAGAAATTGTCCCACAGACTAGACATACAGCCTTCAGTGAACATTCCCCTTCCCGGAAGTTCATCATTTGTATTCATTCATGGAGGGAATTCAAATAAACGGTTCCTGAGTGCTAGTGCCTTCATCTAATCTCTCCAGAGAGGTCAAGGCTTCCTCTCGAATACCCATTCCCCACCCCATGGTTTACTAGAATGGATTCTGGAGAAAGAGACACAAAGGAACCCATGTTCATTCTTTTACCCAACAAAACTTTGCCAGGCCCAGCTTCTGTGCCGGGCCCTTAAGTTATAGGGGTAAACAAGCAGATGTAGTCCCCTCCAGAACATTTTATGTTCTGGACCCTGAAACTTTCCTCTAGTCTAGATTTAAAGGTACTCAGCCTGACTTTAGAAATTCTGGAGGCTCATATGTGGAATACCAACCAAGGCAAGAGATCATATAGATAGGATTTAGAGAAAAAGCCAAGCTAGTAATAAAGAAAAGGCCTGACTAGTTTTCTGTGTATTACTCTGTTTCTAATCTGTTGTGGTGGCTGCTGAAGAAATAGCCTTCAAGGGTTTAGAGATCCTGAATCTGGCTACAGGCCAACGTAGTGCGGTGCAGCTCTAGGTAGTCTGTTGTGTTTAGTTAGTCCTGCTATACAGTGAATTTGGGGATGGTAAATATTTGTTCAAAGTCAGTTAGAATACCAGTCAGCATTTCTTGCACCTGGCACATTTTAAGGACTAATTTTTTAAATGAATTAATTACTCAAGTTCATTACTTCTCTAAGTGTTAAATCTACACACTGGAATATAACAGTGAGAGACAGGGCTTTATTTCACTTACTGAGACCTTAGCTAGAACGTACTGATTGCATCCAGCATATACAGAAAGTGAAAGCAAACAAGAGAAGGGAAAAGGGCCAAAGAAAGGCTATTGATTGTGTTCCAAAGCTGGTGCTAGCTCATCATCCCCTGAACTAATAATAATGAGTGTGCCTTAAGTTGGAAATGAAGCAAGGACATCATAGAAGCAGAAAGCTTAGTGCTATTTGTTTTTCTCTGTAGTCATTTTTATTGAGAACCTACTAACACTTGGGTATGTTCTACATTCTGCAAATTAAGAAGCCAATATGTTTTTCAATACCTACCTAATCAGATTTTTATATAACAATAATCCAAACAAACAAATCTCAGTTTAGAATGAGGA
Organism: Craseonycteris thonglongyai; assembly: GCA_004027555.1. NCBI lineage: Eukaryota > Metazoa > Chordata > Mammalia > Chiroptera > Craseonycteridae > Craseonycteris > Craseonycteris thonglongyai. The sequence continues at coordinate 11,355 of PVKE010025254.1, read as the reverse complement.
TAGAGCAAGAATGCTATCCCAAAATTTCTTTCCAGGAAGTTAAACACATTTTTCAAATTGTGACCCTATTTTCACTTCTAACTATATACCAGAATATAGTTTTTATAGATTTGAACAAGAAAGGTGCTCTGGTCCTTTGTCTCATTGCTTTGCTATTTCTCAGGACTCTATTTTGTCCCCAAAGTTTGTCCTTGGTGTGTCTGTATATGTATGTATGTGTGCGTGTGTTTTGTTTCTTTTTAGAAAGAAAAAATATCAGTGAGGTAAAATTGCTGCAGTATTTTTCTCCTCAACTGTGTGCAATTCGTTTCTTTAGCTGTGTGCCAGTTGCCTAGGAAACCTTGGTAGAGTAACATTTGATTGGCTGCCATCGTGGACTTATCAGAAGAGTTCTGACCATTGAGTTAATGTGGCACAGCCCCAGGTAAGTTCTCCCAAAGATACAGCAGTGCCCCTCTGTGCTTATTTGCAAGCAGATGCAAACTATACTGAGTTTGAGGTGTCATCATGGTGCAGGAAGGTCTGTATGTGGAATTTTGAATACTCTCATAATGGACACTATGTAGCACGATTTTCTCCATTCTGCAACCTTGATCTCCTACCAGGTATTCAAATTTGTTTTCTAACCTGTGGTCTGAGATTCTTAATTGAAGGTTCCAGGTTGAGAGTCTTATTGTAATATCCCCCTGAGAAGTAGAGCTGCTTCTTAAGCATCTGTCTTTTTGCAGTGATGACTAAAATACCCATGATGTATTTCCCAATACTTCCCCACGTTGTACATACTGTATTTAATAATAATTTTAATATCTGTGACACACTACAATACATAAAATACCTCATTCAATTCTTCCTACAACCTATGAGTTAGGTAGGACAAGTCCAATTAGATCACTTTATAGGATAAGATATTAAAGGCCCAAACTGATGAAGCTATTCATATGTAACCACAAAATTAAAAAGTAGCAGAGCCAGAACTCATATCTGGGTCTACTGATTAAGTTCAGAGTTCTCACCATAAGAATTTCTAATTGCCCACTTCTAATAAAACAGCATGTCCTGGTTCCCTTCAGCTCTAAAATGTATCCCAGACCCATCTATTTTTCTCATTCTCTATGATACACAAAATTTTCTTTCAGTAGCCTCCTAAGTGATCTCTTTGATACTGCTCTGACTTCCTCAACTTCATTCTCCCTATAGTAGCCAAATGTCTTTAAAATTTTAATGTAGGTGTTATTGAAATAAAATTTATGTGCCATGAAAGGCACAAATTGTAAAAACACAATTCAGTGAGTTTTGATACGCATATTATTTGTGCAACTACCACCAAAAGTGGGATGTAGAGCATATTCAGTACTCCAGAATTTCCCGCATGCCCTCTTCCAATCCCCATCCCTCAGAAGTGACCACTATTTTTATTTTTTTCATGTAAAACTTTTATAAATGAAATCATGCAGTATGTGTTTTTTGTTTTTTTCCCACAACAAAATATGTTTTAAATGCATCCATGTTGTTGCATGCATGAGAAGTTTGTGGCTTTTAGTGCAGTGTAATATTCCATTGAGATCATAGACCTAAATTTATCTGTTCTACTGTTGATGGACTTTTCTTATTTTTGATTATTACCACAGTAATTTTTTTAGTGACAGTCTTATTGTAAAATAGTTTCATATTTACAGAAAAGTTGTGATGATATCCTACATCCACTTTACCCTCTTATTAATATCTTACAATAGTGTTGTAAATTTGTCACAACTAGTAAACTCACACTGAGATTATTACCTAAAGTTCATACTTGATTCAGATTTTTTTTTAATTTACCTCATGTTTCCCCATTTCAGGATTGCATCTGGGACGCCATGTTACATTCAGTTGACATGTTTGCTTAGGCTTCTCTACACTGTGACAGTGTCTTAGACTTTTCTGTTTCTGATGACTTTGAGAGTTTTGAGGAGTAATGAAGAGGCATTTTGTATAATATCTCTAAGTTGGGCTTTCTTTTTTCTTATGATTAAACTTGAGTTATGTGGTTTGGGGAAAATGATCCACAAAGTTAAGGTGCCATTCTTATCACATCATAGTGAGAGTTCATGCTACCAGCACAATACCACTGTGGATCTAAGCCTCCATCACCTGCTGAGAATTTTTACAGTTTTAATTTTTGCATTTAGGGACATTATCTATTTAAATAAATTTTTGTGTTAGCTATCATGTCTGCAATTAGGGCCATATTTTTACATGCATTTACATTGTTTTTCAGCACAACTGATTTAAAATACCATCCTTTCCAGCATCACTAATTGAAAAGACTATCCTTTCTCCATTGAATTGACTTGTGCCTTTAGTAAAAACACATTAACTAAATTTGTCATGGTCTGTTTATGGGTACACTATATTGTCACATTGATCTATATACCCACTCTTTTACTAGAAAAAAGATGTGATTATTGTAAGTTTTATGCTGAGTCTTGAAATAGTTTAGTCACCCGGTTTTATTTTACTTCTTCAGTATTGTGTTAGCTATTCTGTGTCCTTTGCATTACATATAGATTTTAGAGTTGGCTTATTGATATCTATAAAATAGCTTACTAGAACTTTGATTGGGATGGTGTAGAATCTATATATCAAATTAGAAAGAATTTACATCTTAACGACCTTGCATCTTCCAACCTGTGAACACTACAATGCATTTTCCACTCACATATTTGGATCTCCTTTCTTTAGTATGTTTTTAACTTTCTACCTACATATCTTATGCATATTTTCTTAGATTTATACCAAAATACTTAACTTTTAGGAAGGTAATGTAAATAGTATTGTTTTATAAATTTCAACTTTCAATTATTTTTAGCTGGTAAACATTAAATTTTGAAACATAAGCAATGTCATGTTTAACCATTGCACTTAGATGGCAAGTTTCTTACTCTGGTCTACAAGCCTCTGCCAGTCTCTCTAAACCAGTGTCAAAGCAGGTAACCTTTTTTTTATTCTTCAACTTCAAATTCACTGTCTCTTTCGTTTCTCGACTATTCCAAGCTTTTTCCTGCCTCAGGGCTTTGATTCTTGCCCTTCATTTTTTTCTGGATTTCTCTTTTCCTAAGTGTTTTCCTCTTTGATTCTTACATTTTTCATTCCTCTGGTATCAATTCGAATTTTGAATGTCAGAGTAGCCTTCCCTAATTACTATATCTCAACTAGTGTCAAATTTTCTTCACTTCATTTATCCCTCATAGCCTTCATATTATTTACCACTATTTGACTTAATCTTGTCATTTATTATAGTGATTATCCAAATAGAATGTAAGTTAGATGAGAGTAAGGACTTTGCCTTTTTTATTCACATTCATATTCCAAGTCCTTATTACCATGTACATTCTTCTACTGGAACATTTCATCACTAAGTGCTACAATATACGATTTGAACTCTAACTATACTTCAGTTAGTTCCATTGACACCAATTCTTCATTCTTCCTACCTCACATATCCCTTCCTTGTCACCTGACTATCCCAATAAGTTCATTGGTCCCTGATTTCTTCTTACAGAATCTTCTCTCACAGAAGAAAAGAAATGACATGATGAGTAATTCTATGAACTAAAAATGATCTCTGAGTTGACTCTAACTCCACAAATGAGTGAGAATTACCCTGAATACTCACACTGATAAAATAAACCTATGACTATGTCTAAAGCTGGGCTTTTATTCAAAGTATTATGAAGTTAGATGATAAAGTCTTGGCTCATACAGGATATATGTTATTGCTCTCTTCTCTTTTGTTTATATTGAGTGGCTGGAGATTTGTATTCACGGCCATTGTTAGTATTGATTTCTTAAGGTCTTAATTTCAAAGAAAAAAAGCTATAAATTCTTATTTTCTGCAGTCCCTAAAATTCAATAGAATGTCTAAAAACATCGTAGATATGATCAGAATCTCAAAAATAAAAAAACACGCACAATATGGCTTCTAAAATATATACATTTTTCCAACTCTTTCACTAGTACCATCATAGTTATTCTAACACTCGTGCCCTCTAACAGGAAAGGAGTCTTTTTGACAAAGCGAGCTTGATAAGGCAGCTGGAGTTTCTTGGAGAATGTTGACCAAAGTAATTACTGTATTTCTGACAGCAGCTGTAAAGTTTCTGTTGCTAGGATAAAATTTAACCCCCAACTAACTGAATTTTAAGGAATCAATTGTTATATTTCGCTGACACTCATTAGATCTGACTTTATAAATATGAGCTATTTAATTGAATTGACAGCTCATAATTTCTTTCTTGATAACCCAGATTCTAAAGCTTTGCAAAAATATTTGTATAACAGATGAAGAAAAAGTGACTCTTTACTAGTCTGCTTGTCCCTGCTGTGGTTTCCATAGTTGCATGTACCCTAACATTTAGCCTAGTTGGTAAGCATCAAAATATAAGCGGGTTTTGGATATAATTAAGCTTAACAAAGCAATATGGAGGTAATATAGAACAAAATGTAGTAGTTTCTCTTACCTCAGATTGCAAAAATTATGCTTGAAATTTCTGTGTCCTACTCACTCATCTCTTAAATTATCAAAAGTCATTGCTTTGCAACAACCAGTTGCCAAATATTTGCTGAGTATTTACTATTTACAAGACACTCATTAATAACATTATAGATTACAAAGAAAAATGAAGTATAATTTCTGTCTTTGGAGTTTATGCTATAGATATGGCATCAAGATATATGGAAAAAATAACTGTCAGTAGATAATATATTCACAGCCATCATCATGGTCAAAGCTTATTATTTATTGCCTGGTTGCTGTGCAGGAAGATTTTGAATAATGGTCAAATAGAAAATGTGCAGAACATCATGTTATGAATTTTGAGGAGGTCCAACTGTGTGAGTAAAATGCTACTTTGATTATAGTAAAAATGGACTTGGTATTCATAAGAGTAGTAGTAGACTTAGTAGGTATATAATAGCAAAATTGACTATCCAGACTTTATATGCTGTACACTTTAAATTGATTATTTCTAGCCCTTTAAACTATCCTATGAATCAAGTGCTATGAACCACTTTCCACATATGAGAACTCTGAGACTCACATACCTCTCAAATTAGGAATTCAATCAGAATTCCAAAGTCATGGCTTCTTGTCTCAGCCACAATACCCTTTAACAAATCAAATCAGTCTTCAGGGTGGAGACTGGATTGGAAATAAATTTAGCACATATGAAACTTGAATGAAAGTTTCAGCCCTAAAAGAAGCCTCTATTTATTTTCTATCAATCAACGTAAAACCTTTTGCACTTCCCCAGCATGTGGAACATCACATCAGTTATTTGTATTCCACCTCCAACCATTTGTACAGAGGTTCTGAGTTTGTTCAAAAATGGGGAAGAAGCAGCTTCCCTCCTTTAGTACCCACAATTCTCTGGTTTATATGGAAACTAGGGGTGCCGGCATCTCTGGCAAAGCTGGGTGCTCTGTTGCCAGGGTTCTAGCACCCTAAAAGACCATGCAACTATCTCCTCCAGCTGTGGTCTCAGACCCACTCCCCCTTCCCAGGCAGGGGATTCTCCTCACTGCTGCTGCCTCATAAAGAGGCAGATGATCTCCTCCTTTCCAAGAAACCCAGCACAACTCTTCTCAATGGCTTAGACTTCAGAAAAAATAATAGACTAGGATGTGTCTTGCAAATCACCTTTCTTCTGGCCCTGAGAAAAGGATGCACAGAAGATTGTGCTCTTTGTGAAATGGATGGAGAAATGGAAGGACCTTGAGGAAAAGAAAGTAAATTAATATCTCAGTGAATCACTTTGACACATAAACATTGAAGAAAAGTGGAAATGAGACCAAAGAGGACACGATAGGATATTCTAGGTCACCTGATATTTTGTTAGCCTGTGTGTAGAGCCTTGTTACTCAAGTGTGTTTCTAGCATTAGCAAAAACTGTATCCATGATTCGAGTTTCGAGCGTAGAAACTCATTGAGCTCCCAACCCTGCTAATGAACACTAATAAATGTGTTTACTAATAAATATGTTTTTTTCCCAAGATTCCCAGATGATTGGGCATATTAACATTTGAAAATCACTGGTATAAAGGGCGGACAGCACAAAGCATGTCCGGGGTAGCATAAATAGGTCATTTGGTTATAATACAAGGTTTGTACCAGAGAAATAACTTGACTTCTCTAGAAATGTTGGCTGATCCAGAGGGTCAGGAGACTGAAAGCCTAGTTCAAGGAACTAGACATTTTCCTGTAGTCATGAGAGGGTCATCGAAAGTTTTTGCACTGGAGGATGAATAATTAAAGCAATGACTTAGGGGTATTCTTTAGAAATTTTGGAAGAAAGGATATCATTTGTGAAAGAGCATGATAATCTATAGTCTGAAATCTTCTCTGAAAGATATTCCTTCAGGTTCACCAGACACTTTCAGAAAGACATAGGATTTTCCAGGCTGCTGGGAGACTATTAAATGCACTGACATTTTATGATGTTCCTATTAAAGACTTGAAAGAGTAATTTTAGCTCTTAGTGTCACTGGGTTCTTCAAAGAGGCAGTGGGAGATAGGATACTAGGGATCAAAGAGATTGAATGTTCACAGCCACTGAACAGACAGAAAATGTAGGGCAAACGAGGTCCTGGGAGCAGTGTACAAATCTTTCAGGTTCCTTAACACTGAAGTGTGTACCTTCTTGCACCTGCCCTTTGGCGATTTCGCCTCTTATTTGAATTCTTACCTGAGGTAGGTCAGGATACAGAATGAAGCTGGATATTGTCATCTTGTGAAACAGCCTCTAGGTCGGCCATTTTCAGCCATCATTGCACATTAAATCCACCTGGGGAGCTTTAAACACTCCAGTTGCCCAGCCGTATTCCCAGACTAATCAAATGATTATTTCTGGTAGTTCTAACAATCAGCCAGGTATGGCTAGAGTCACATAAATGCCCTCAAACTGAAAATTACAATAGAAGAGAAACTATTCTGCTGGCTCAGTATGTGTAGTGAAATGTAATGGTTACCATTTATTAGGTCCATAATATGTGACAAATACTGAGATCTGTGTTTCACGTGCATTATCTGTTTACCCTCCCATAACTGAGTGTAGGGTAAGATTTTTACCATACTCCCCAGTTTACCAAATAGAAAACCGAGGCTCAAAGAGAAGAATATACTGCCTATACTCAGGAGGCAGTGAGTCAGGATTCGACCTAAGGGAAGAAAACTTACAGCCTGAGCCCCCTTGGTCCAAATCACAAATCCTGAGAATTATTTGTGAATTCATTCACCCTGACCCTCTCCCCAACCCAAGGCTTTTGAACAGAAAGCATTGTTTTAATATTATGAAAATAATGTATTCTGTGATTTGGTTTGTAAATGATCAAGTTTATTTTAGCATGATGGGTCATTTCTAAATGCCATCAGTACAGAGTGTGGTGCCTTGCATTTCTCAGGCATTTGGCAACAGCTTTTTAAATAATGAAATAAGTGAATTCATTGGGGAACTTCATAAAAGAAAACAGAATACAGAGGCATCTCATTAAATCAATCTTATCACTGAAAAATACACTTGACAATGTATTTCTTAACAGCCATTGTCGGTAGCTCTACCTTATTTAATTTACCTACCCAATATGGACTCATCTCTGTATTGGGGGTCTTGCTTGCTCTCTTTACTCCAGCTGCACTGGAGTTCCCCAATCTAGTCTGTCTTTTTTCCCTATGAGAATGGAGACTGCACATTTGCTGGCCTCTCTAGTAGACTCTCTTCCTATGCCCTTCCCCCTCTTTCCATCCCAACACCATCACTACCACTCTATGCCCAGGTAATAACTTCAGATTCCAATTGCAATGTAATTTGTTCAGCGTAATTTCTCCACACACACCCCTCCCATAATTATTTCCTAAATATTCTGCCTTCTCTTCCTAAAACATTTTTTCACAGTTCATTATTATGTATCTCCTTGCAGGCTTATTTATTTAATAATTGATTCCCCACTTGAAGGTGCCTTCCTTGAGCAAAGGAACAATGTCTTGTTTTACCATTGTATTTCTAGTCCCTACAAAATACTTGGCACACAATAGGTTTTCAGTAAAATCATTGAATGTTAAATATTTTTAAGTATAATGTGATTTAATTTCTATAAATGACATTGAATTTTCTTAATTTCCAGTCTTACTAAGTGATCTAAATTATATATAGTTTTTCTTCACTTCAGTATTTTCAACTTGATGCTTAAAAATAAATAACCAACTTCATACATAGTGTTTCCATTTAGTAGTCTTTCCATTTAGGTTTTTGGCAAGCAGTTTACCTGTGGGAGTCACTGAGAATCAATATAAATTCAAGAAAAGTCCCCAGAGACAGAAAGTAACCAGAGGATGAGTTTGTGTGTGTGTATGTGTGTGTGTGTGTGTGTGTGTGTGTGTGTGTGTAAGAGAGAGAGAGAGAGAGAGAGAGAGAGAGAGAGAGAGAGAGAGAGAACCTCTTAATGTAGGAGGGAAATATTTTACCTCAAGTTAATTTCCTGAAATTTCTCAATGAATTTTGAAAGGACACATATAATTAACGCAACTCTTTTCCAGCAATTCACCCTAAGAGATTTAGAATAATGATTCTGACTATATTTGTTTGAACGTTAGATTCCTTTCAGTGCAGAATCAGTGTGTACCTTCAAGAACTTTCTAGGATTTGTTTCTTATTCTTGTGATTTGTTTACCCTTTTAATCAGTTCATTTCAACAAACATTGATAGTATGTCCACAGTATGTCTTACCCAATGTTCCTTGCTATTGAAATGCAAAAGAAACCTATAATGGGTATTCAAAGAAATCCTAACAATGTTGAGATTCCAACATAAGACTTGGGATTTGGGGTAGGAGAGAGGTTAGAGTGGAAAAGCACAGGAGGCAACATTTGATAAAGTAAGTTACTGAGCACAGCTGAGGACATCACTTTAATACTACCACATTAGCTTAGTTTCCTCATCTGAAAACTGTAGAGGCCAAAGCTAACCTCAGAAATTAACATGAAGATTAAATGAAGTAAAGTGTATTAAGTGCTTAGAACAGTGTCTAGCACAATTATATATTCAGACAATCACTTAAAAACAGCAATATAAAGTACACACACACACACACAGAAAGAGACAGAGAAGTTTATTTAATTTTATTGCAAATGCAAAAGCTGTGAAAATAATAATGTTAGGAAATTCTGACCTGGACAGAATGAGGTGTGTATCGCCCATTTTATCTACATAAGGAAAGGAGTTAAATTACAGTTATAATGTTCAAAACGAGGTTATTTGTGTTGAGTTCACATGATGTGATTGTCAAAACATTGTGACAAACTATTTATCATAAAAATAAAACAAACAAAAATCAAACAGGATCTTATATTAGGTACCCCTGGTTCTGTTCTAAATCCTACCTCTCATTAAAGGAAGATACATTGAAAAAGGCCTCTCATCCACTTCTCTTTGAGATGTTTTCTTCTTTCTCAACTTACATCAGTATAGGAACTTGTTACAGCCAAACGAGTCTTCACCGCAGTGCAAAGAAGACACAGATATATTTTGAGGGAATTTATGTCAGTGGGCTCGGAAACTGAAACAAACAAACAAACAAAAAACCCCACAAATCAGTCTGCGCCAATGTACTACAACACTATGAATTGTCAAAAGTAGAATTGTCTACCCCTGGACTGTCATTCATCACGTAGCCTAAGCAGAATTATGGGGTCTCAGAGGAAGTGGGAAGGGGATTAGAAATGAGAAGTGACATAAAATGATCAATTACACTCCACAAATGCAAGCTGCTGGCATGCAGAGGACCAAGTCAAGTGTCTTAGTTGTGAATTTGTACTTGACCGTGTCTGTGATTTTCACTGTAAGGAAACATGAAGAGAACATAAAACCACATTTCTGGACTACATGTGATGGTGAAAGAATATTTTATTGTTAGTGTCATTTTCTGACAATTTTGTTGAACCTGCGGACTTCCTCCCTCCCCACTCCTCCATTCATGCTTCCACATGTGTCCCTGTTACTGTTAACACTGCTACTAAAAATAAAATAAACACAACATAGTTACTATAAGTCAGAAGGATTTAACACTCGGTTTCAAACTAGGGCAGGTTAAAAGTGCCAACTCTATGAGCAGATTGGCTGAATGGGAATCTCAGCGCTGTCATTATTCACCCTGCAACTTGGGCAAGTTACTTAACCATACTTTGCCTCAATTTCTTCATCTGGTTTAAAAAATATTGAGGATGATAATAGTACACACTTTGTAGGCTACTCAATTTTGCAGTTGTAGCATAAAAGCACACATAGAAGGTATCTAAAGTAATGAGCATGACTGAGTTCCCATAAAACTTTATTTATAAATCTGGTTCAGGGCTGAATTGGCCAGAGATCCATAGTTTGCCCTGCTTTAGGTCCTAGAATTTTAGATCCGAGAGGAATTTTAGAGATTATCTAGCTTTACCCTCTCGTTTTACACATGAGATAACTAAGAGGCAGGAAGAAGCTATAACTTATCCACCTCTACTACACGCCGCCCCCCCCCCCAATCACACAGCTACTGTTAAAAAAATAGAACTGGTTATTGTTCTTACAGAACTCATGATACAATACAGGTTGCATCTGCAGAGTTCCAATAATGGTGTCTTATTTTCTAGAAACAAAAGTTTTTCTCTAGAATGCATCTCATACTTTCCACTGGTCTTAGGTTCATTCCCCAGAAGCAGACCAAGAGAGAAGGAGTCTTGGCCAAATGATAAACAAGAAAGGGAAATAAAACAGGAATTGGGGAAGGGGGGTAAACCAAACAAGAACAAAAGTTCAAGCACAAGCCATTCAGAGGACAAATTTGAGCTTGATTCCACCAAGATTTCTGGATTTTAGATTGCTTGCAGCTTGTCTTGTTCCCACCAGGTAATCATTGGTTAATGGGAACCCTGCAAGGCTGCATACTTTCTAGGAATTTCCCAGTGACCCAGAGATACCCAAGGCGCCCATGGGTGGCATACTGAAGAGGTTGCATACAGATACTCGCCATAGATCAGGCCTGGGCAGACTCTTTCAGGGTCAGGACTAACTTCTCATTTTCTCCAAGTACTGCGGTCCACCAGCTATTTATTTTATTATTCAGGCCGTCACCTCCAAATTGCTTGGTGGTATACCAGTCAACCACGATGGACATCTTGTCCAGCTCTGCTCTAGATAATCATTCCAAAAGGGAGAGAGGACATGTGTGTGTGTAATACAAAAATAATCTGAGGGAATTTGGAGGGAGGTATAGTATTGACTTACACATGCCCTTTAACAGAGGAAAACTTAACCTGTTTGAAGATATAAACCAGACATTCCT
>PVKE010025253.1:0-23190 GCA_004027555.1 Craseonycteris thonglongyai | reverse complement strand
ATCATATGGTAATTCCATTCGTAATTTTTTGAGGAATCTCCATACAGCCTTCCATAGTGGTTGTACCAGTTTACATTCCCACCAGCAGTGTATGAGGGTTCCCTTTTCTCCACAGCCTCTCCAGCACTTGTTATCCCTTGTCTTGTTGATTATAGCTATTCTAACAGGTGTAAGATGGTATCTCATTGTGGTTTTTATTTGCATCTCCCTAATTGCTAGTGAAGTGGAGCATTTCTTCATATATTTGTTGGCCATATGTATGTCTTCACGAAAGAAGTGTCTGTTAAGGTCATCTGCCCATTTTTTAATTGGATTGCTTGTTTTGTTCTTGTTGAGTTGTACAAGTTCTTTGTATATTTTTGATATTAGCCCCTCATCAGAGGCATTGTTTGTCAGAAATTTTTAGAACCTATTTTATCATCATAATGTTGCAAAGTATGTAATCATCTTTATCACCACTATGCAGCAGCTCATATGCTCTTAGCAGCACCCCACATCACTGCAAATAGACTTTTTCTCAGGTGCCAAGGCTTTTAGTAGAGGATAACTTATTATTGATATGATTTCAGCTTAAGAGCAAAGGTTACATGGCAGCATTTTTTTTTTAAGTAGAGTTTCTTTTATAGTTTCTGGAAGTGCTTTATCAGTATCTTGAGGATAAATCCACCTCTGGCTGAAGACTTCATAAATTTCAAGGAACTTCAATGTTTGCACAATTAATTTATTTGATTTTTAAGAATACATAATCTTCTGGAACATTTGTAAATCAGATGATTGAGTAACTTAAAGATAAAAACTAATATATTGAAATAAGTATAGTTAAAAATATTTGTTATTTTGTTTTAAAAACTCCCCAATATATGTATTTTCTTCTCAGAATGGCTGGTATTTAGAATGACTGTCTCAATGACATGACTGTTGGAAAGCAATGTGTGGTAAATTTGAAAAAGTCTGCAGAGGTCACATCATAGATGATATTACTCTTTAGTGAGGAAATGGACACACACCTAGACTACATTTCCCAGCTTCCTTTGTAGTTGGGTGTGGCCATGTAACTGTGTTCTGAACAAGAGATGTAAGCAAATATGATTCATGTTATTTGTGTTATTTTTTTCCCTCTCCCTTGATTACATAGAGTCAAGTCGAAGGTGTAGAGAGACAAGACACAAGATGGAAGAAATCTTTGTTCTCATTCATGCTTTGAGAAAAATTGAGTACCGTAGGAATACCTGTGCTGCACTGTTGTATGAGAAGAAATAAATTTATCTAACTACATCACTGCGTAGGCTGTTTGTTATAGCAGTTAGTCTATCTTGACTAATACAGTTGAATCTGATTCTAATCACTCTGACTCCAATATTCTAAAGTACAACTTTTCTTGAATATGAGTATGTCATATATTTCAAATTCAATGTGTTCAAAATTTAGTCCACCATTACTTCCAAATCCCCTTTCCAGTTGTATATTTCTTGTTTGGTGAGGTACCCTCTTGCCATCCTTTTGTTTAGTATAAAGAGTAAAGTCATTCTACAATCTTCTATTTTTCTTTGTTCTTTATCCAATAATCATCAATAATAAGCCATAAATGTGTTTTTTTAATCCAGCTTACTCTATCAATGTTCACTGCTACTATCTTAATCCATACCCTCATAATTGTTTATAGAAGATTATGACAGTTTCCTAATTTGAATCTCACTCTTCAGTTAACTAATTTTCCAAAGTCTTGTCAAAAATGTCTTGAAAACAACACTAGATATGTCATTCCCTTCTTCAAAATTGTTGGCTATCTATATATTTTCATTTAGAAAAACACAAAATCATTAGCAGTAACTAAGATTATTTACAATGTGATCTTTGAAACTTCTTCCAAATACATTCCTCTCTACTTCTCAACAGTAACTGTGTATGATTATGTAGTTTTTCTTATATGCCACACTTTTCTGTGTTCCTGCAATTTTGAACACATTCATTTTATGAAGTAGACTAGCTGCCTTTCTCTGAAACAGCCTTGGCTAAAGACTGTCTATCTAAAACTAAATTCAGGAATCACTTTGCTGTAAGACCTTTCACATGCTTGCGCTAAAGCTTGTCCCCATACAAATCAAGCTGGAACAGGTGTGATGTTTTTATATTTTCTGACCATCCATTGTATTTTAAGTAAAAATTTAAGAAAGTATATCATAGATGTTTGTTTACCCAATTCTTTATTTTTCACTAAACAGTAACACTTGACAACAGTCTATGCTTTAAACCAACACCCTTCACTCCATGTAGATATCTAATAAATATATTGAAAGAATGAAGAATGAATAATCTATTATTACCAAATATCAATAATCTAATTTTTATGTAAATGGAACAACTTGAAACATGCAACTGTATAAACTGTTTTATTAATATAATAGTAATATTATTATTATTATATTATAACCATTTCTGTGGATCTTTTCATCACAGATCATGACCAAGTTCAGCTACATACTTAAAAATGAGAAACTGGAGTTTAGGTTGATTTATATATTGTGTATGTTGCTGTTTTAAACTAATAATTAAGTGGATGGTCCAGATTTGGTGAATATTTAAGTGAATATGCACATTAATATTCTTCCTGATACTTTTTTCACTTAGTTCATTAGTCACTTGAAAGTGCATTTCTCAAGTAAGTCATTCATTTGTAATTTTCAGATGGAAATCATATAAGTAATTCTTATCATGCATAGGCATGATTAGATGAATTAAAGCAAACGTTAAGTAGATACTGATATATATTCATAAATAAAGACAGGAAAAGTTCTCGTTTCTCTATTTTAGTACTGCCAAATAATTTCTGACACAAGAGGAAAAATTAAAATAATATTTAAAGAATAAGATGGCAATACTGCATGAGTGATAGATTCATAAGAGTGGGCTTTTCTTTTTACATCTCAAAGAGAAACAACTTTTTAAGAGGTTCAGCTGTTTTAACAGCTGCATTTATAACAAGACTAAAAGGTTAAAATAGTATCACCTGAAGAATATGGCTTCTAACTAGTAAAACAGCAATACAGCTTTTTGTCTTTGTTTTTAAGAACATTTCAATAGGACACGATCATATATTTTAGCAATTGATATAGTAGAAAGGAAAAACATGCATGTATACAAGTGTGCCTGTGCACACACACGCACACATACACACATACAAAATTCAAGGTCTCTGAAGTTAGAAAAATAAATCTATTCAGGGGAAATGACAGAGCCTAAACTGACAATGATCAAGTTTAAATTACTTTTGATCTCAGAGTTTAACCACTACTGGAAAAGATGGTTGGTGGTAAAAACAAAATTCCTATTTAATCTTTTGGAAATTAAATATTTGTATGTTCAAAATATATGAAAAGTAAAGATATTGATTTGGTTTGTTTTTGTTTGTTTGTTTGCTGGTTGGTTTAACTATATCACATCACCGATATAAAAAAAAGATCAATCACAGTCAAGAAAATAAGATATGAACTTCTAGCAATGCCCACACTATCAGGGATAAAGCAAACCCTGGATACCTTAAAATTTCAAACAAGAAGAAACTGGGTGTATTTTTCTATGACCAGATAGACAAGTTACCCTTGTATGCTTTGGGATCAGAATAAAATATCTGTTCCAAGACTTCTGGATGACCTGTATGGGATCCTCTGACCTGTTTCCACCTGGCCTGCTCAGCTGGGGGTAGCTGATGACTTGGGGTCTCCTGGCAGTAAATTGTTTAGTTACTGTCTTTTACTTTGGGGTTTTCTCTTCACAAAATGTACTAATTGTGAATATTAGCATTAGTTATAAAACTCAAGTCACTTGTGCTTTCCAAACTTGAAACATAAATCTCATTTATTATTAGCCACTAACACTTCAAATAGAGCTTCTTCCCAATTCTCACTATATTTTCTTTATGAAACTATATAAAGTGCATATTGGATTATACAATGTTTATTCTTTAATCTCACTATTATATTTTCAATTTTCTAATCTGACTAATCATCAATCTAAGTAATACCCTCAGAATTGTCTTTCAATTTGCTAATTCTCTTTTCAACAAGTTCTTAAAATACCTTTTGGGTTTTAATTTTTAATAATATTATTTTAAGTGTTTGGACTTTTAAGTAATTCTTTCTCAGATCCAACTAATAATATATAATTTTACTTAGTTTTTAAGACTATAGTTATTTTAAATATTTATTTTATAGTCTATTTCAAGTCATTATCTAAATATCTTGAAGTTCTTTTCCTTTACATATTGTTTCTGCTGATTTTATGTCATGCAGAATTATTTTCTCATATGATTTTATTATATTGAGTTCAACCAAATAATTATTTTATTTATAAGGATACCTTTGACACTACTAAGGACATTTCTCTCCATATTGATTTTATATTTATTTCTGTTAATCGCCCCAAGAACAAATTTTCACTTTACATTTTCAGCTCAGTAGGTTGGCTGGATCTTTTTTCAGTTGGGTTTGGATCTTTCTCTGGTTCAAATCTGAACTTCAGTCCTATGTAGAGTGTAGAGCTGTGGTTATATATATATTCATGAAAGATAATTTTTTTCTGTGCCTCCCAGATTTGAGTTAAAAAACAAACAAACAAAACAAAGGTTTGTTGTTTTTTTTCTATTTTACTTTACTAGTAGGAAGAATTTTGCTTTTTTAATTGTTATTATTATTATTCAATTTATTGGGGTGACATTGGTCAGCAAAGTTACATAGGTTCCAAGTGTACAACTCTATAATATGTCATCTATGGGGTATTTTCTTTTTGTAGTCCATCCTTTCACAGAAGTACAGCCTTGCAAGGATGTCAACTAACTATCAATGCCCTATTTCAAGCTTCACATTTAAGAAAATCCAAGGCCTATGTTTGTAATGCCATAACTAGAACATTACAGACAACTTCTTTCCTTTGACAATTGACTTCTATGGTTCTGACAAGGTGAGAAGCTAGAGGGAAACTGTAAGGCTACGGGATAAAGTATCTGTTCTCTCTTTTTTGCCTACTGTTTTTGATTTTGCATCCTTTTCTTTTTTCCATGTGCTGTTCCTAGTAAAAATGATCCTTGGGCTTATCAGAAGATGTTTGTTCAAGTAGCAGCAGTTCATTCAACTTTGCAAGTTTTTCAGCCTTGTCACATCCCCTTAGCAACACCTGCATCAAAAAGTAAGCTTTTTTGTTGTTGTTAGAGGTGTGACTCCCTATGCCCAGACTTTTCAGCTGAGCTAGGAGACAACGCTAGCTTTCTCAGAGATCAGTGTCTGAGCTCTACAGGACGCCTCTGTTAGGCTTCTAAGTTGTAATAATTCCAACCTCTTCCCTTTGTTCTACCACCACTAGTGATTGTAGCTGCTTTCTGTAGTTCTGACCATATGATATCTTAATGTTCCCCTTTTATTTTTTCAATTATGTCATACTTTTGAAAAAAATTTAATATACTAAATTATTCTTGTTCAAATAACTGTGTGGTTTCTGTTTTTGAGTGTGCTTTATCTGCTATGCTCTCTGAAGCCAAGGTACCATCAATATTAATGGGTCAAGGACAAGGATATTTTTTCAGACCAAATGTTATGAGCATTTTATTTTAATCTACATCACATCTCTTTGAGACTTTACATATTATTTTTTTCTGCCCAAGAGTTAACATAGTAAGACAGGTATGGGTCAAATTCACATGGAAAAATTATTTTCTTTAGAAACATTAGGATTGAACTGAAGGTCAAACTACCAACAGCTTAGAGAGAAGCCTAGAATTTCACCCCTTCTATACAGGGATTTGTCTAGAACCTTTCATCATAATCAGAGAACTAAAATACAGAGAGCTAAAGTGTAATGTTGGCTTATGGGAAAGGTGCTAAGACCTTCATTGACCCATGTTGTAACAGACAACGTAGGCCTGCCTATGGCTGAAGCAATCAAGGCTCCAATTTAGCTAGACTTATCTTACCAGGGTACTATTTGGTCAGGTTTGGGAAAACTCTTCTAGCAAGAAAGGATCTTCAGGGGAAGCCGGGATGTCTCAGTGGGTTAAGCGCTCACTGTGCAGCGCTGGGGACCAGGGATCGAAGCCCGGCTCCAGCCCGTGCGGAACCATATGCTGAACTGGGAGCTCCCCCAGTTCAGTTCTCTCTCTGTCTCTGTCTCTGTATCTCTCTCTATCTCTGTCAAAAAAACAATAAAAATAAATAAATAAATATTAAAAAAGAAAGGATCTCTAATACCATTTGGAGATCCTAGACGGTGGTAACTATCATGAGAAAGTTTTCAGGATTCTGTGTCCTGTCTATTAATCTCTCTGCACTGGAAACTCAATTTATATTTTGTTACCTTGTTAATGCCCTATGTGTTATTGTGAATAGTGGCCCTCAAAGACGTCCATGTCCTAGTGCACAGAACTCTGATTATGTTATCTTACATGGTAAAAAGGATGTGACAGATATGATTAATTTGAGGACCTTGAGATGGAGAAATTATCTAGGTGGGGCCAATGTATTTACAATAGATTCTATTAAGAGAAAGGTGGATGGAGGCAGAGGGATGATAAGGAGATGTGGGGCCCTGATTCAGAGTAGGACAGCCTCTCAACTTGGGAAAATTTAAGGAACCTAGAGCCTCCAGAAGTAACTAGTCCTGCTGATACTGTGGTTTCAATCATATAAGATGTATTTCAGACTTCTGACCTCGAGAATTATAATAAAACAAATTTGTGGTATTTGGAGCTACTAACTTTGTGGTTATTTATTATAGCAGCAATAGGAAACAAAAACATCTTAAAATGCTTTTGAAAACTGGGAAAAAGATATCTAAAGTAGACCCTATTATAACTCTATTATGCCTTACATAATTAAGATTCTACTGTTCAGAATTGGGGTGGGGTTAGGGGTGGGGGATAATTCAACAGGTGAGCAGAAATCCTTACCAAATTGTCTTAATAATGATTATTTCTGACTATGTACACTACATATTAAAGTTAACATATATTACTCTACTTGATCTTCATTACAATTGTGTAAAGGAGGTAAAGAAGATACTGGAATCCTTTTTATAGCAATAGAAATTGAGGTGCATGCCATTGCATTCACATAGCTAAATTTAAGTAGAGAACCAGTTCAAAACTCAAAAACTTGGGTTCCAACCCTGACCTACTGAATTAGAACCTCTATGAGAAATTTTTACACACATTGAAGTTTGAGAAATGCTAGTCTTGAGCGGAAGTTGACAAATTACCACCTGCAGGTTGATTTTGTAAATAAAGTTATTGGATCAGTCATGTTCTTTCCTTTATGTATTATCTACTAGTGCTTCTAAAACAATGACAGAGTTGAGTAGATGCAACAGAGATTTCATAACCTGCAAAGCCTAAAAAGTTTATTCTTGGACCCTGTGCAGCAATTATTTGCTGGTCTCTAGCTAAAATACAATACAGTCTAAAATTGGGTACTAAATGATTCTATGGGGGTTTTTTTGTGTTGTTTTTTTTCAGGATGTTATGACAAGTGGCCAAGGAAATGATTCTAAAACAACAACTAACACATTAGCCAACTACTTGTTTCTAAATATGTCTTTCTGTCCTCTATTTCTGAAGTACTGAAGCACATTCCATGAAAATCCACTGGAATTCACAATTAGAACTTGATAATAACCAAATAATGAGTCCATTTAGCTTTCTAAAATGTGTTAGAATAAAATCACATTTCTCTTACTATGATTAGTGCACTAAAATAAATATGAAGTGCAATGTTAGAGTGAGATAAACCTTTTTAATGTAGAAAAATACAGCTTTTCTAGCTTTAGACTGATATGAGCCACAAATGCCCAATAAAAATGACCTCACACATTATTCTAGACTTTTTATGAATACATTGCAAATTACATTTTCTCAAGCATTATCAAAAAATGCAATAGTTTAATATTGAAATCAGTATTCACATACTATTTACACAGCCCACATGATGCTTTCATTACACAATTCTATTAAGGCCATGTTCCTAGCATGGAAATGACTTTATTATAAATAGATTTGTTGCGGTCATTACTGAAAAATATTTTTATCAATGTATTTCAAACATGAAGAAGATTACCATTCAAGTAAGAGTCAAAAATTTTGAAGTAAAGCTAGATACAATGTCTCTTTCTTATTTCTGACTAGGCTCCATTCAGCAATGGAAAAAAAAAAAAGCATTGTGTATTGGAAATTTACAAGCAAGGCAAACAACTTTCCTTCATCACCACTCTGACCTTTCTCAAGTATTTTGTGAAACAAGTTTTATCTTAGCTTTTATTTACTTCCCAAATTTTCTCCAATAATCTTAGACTTCTAAGTTTTGATACCAATGTCCTAAAGGCTTAAAGAAAGTACTTTATTAGGCATATTTTTAGTTTTGTATTATGAAAAAGTTCACATATACACAAATAAATTGGAATAGAAAAATGAACCTCCATGTAGCCATCACCCAACTTCAACTACTATCAAAATTATCCATTCCTGTCTTATCTATACTTCTATCCTAAATTACTGCTATAATAAGTCTATAGTTTTTAAAGTAAAATAACATATATTTTAATGCATAAAACTTAGCCTTATATTCTGACAAATGTATACACCTACACCTAGATAACCAATATGCTTATTATGACAGAACAGTTCCTTCTAACCAAATTGTTCCCATATATCAATTCCAGTCAATTTCCACCATTGCCTGACTCACCCCCAATCCTCCAGATGCAAACACTGTTCTGATTATTTATTTTTTTAATTTAGATGAGTTTTGTCTGTTTTAACTGACTCTGGGTGGTGAGCACATAGTGAGTATACAGGTGACGTATTATAGAAATGTACACTCGAAACCTATACAATTTCAATGCCATCCCAATAAATTTAATAATAATAAAAAAAAACTTTCATTAACAAAAGCATATAATATGGTCTTTTCTATGTCTGCCTTCCTTTGTCCTGCCATAGAAGTGAGATTCATTCATCTAAATACATCCAATGGATACATTTAATTTGTGCATTTTTATGGCCAAGTAGTATTCTAGTGCATAAATATGCTGCAGTTTGTTTTTCCATTCTCCTGTTGATAGATACAAGTTGTTTCAGAATATAATTTTTGAAATAAAATTACGGTGATTATATTCTTCAATAATTCTGGAAAGATGGCAAACTAACACTAATAATAAATTATAGTCGTTTAAAATATAGTATATTATAAAACTATTTGAGACATTGAGGTTCCTTGACTTACTATCAAAAAAACGCCCTAGACCTTTCATTGATTAAATGCATAGTTTCTCCACTAATTGAAAAGTACCAAAACTCTTTCTGTAAATAAAATTGTTTTCTAGCCATTGAATTCTATTGCATTGGAATATCTCCCTAATTTATGCCAAAATCAAACTATTTTAATATTTGAATCTTTATAAATTAATGTCTCACTTGACAAATACTACATTTGTGTGTTCATTGCAGAAGAAAATGATGGTAAATGTACTTTTCATGTTCTCGACATATATTTCAATACTATATATTATTTATTGTTTACATGAGATAAAAAAAGTAAAGTAAAAAAAAGTAAAGATAAAAAAAGTAAAGTAACGCCCCTAGCTTCTCACACATGGACTGTAGTTCTGCCAAGTTTCTTTAAGTTGTGAGAATAAAAATATATTGTAGGACAATTTTTTTTTTATACTAAATTATCTTCTTTTAATTTTGGATGATGATTTGATTCTTTGAAAACCTAGTATTGACGTAGGTTTCTGATGCATTAGTAGTTGTCTCAACTAAAACTTAAGTGAATAATTGAATATACTTTTACATGATAATCAAATGATGAGATAACCAGGGACTAGAACATTAAGATCCAAGAAATATCTAGTTATACAGCATTATAGTTTGGTGTTTATATTCCCTCTAGGTAAATATCAGCTCATTAAAAATAGGCTCTTTCAAGTATTTCTCAATAAATGAATAATTACTGTCATATAATTAATATCTTTTATTCTATTATATCTGTTAGAATTAAAAGCTTAGAGGTTTAGCTGAAATCCTGTCTGTCCTTTGCAATTGCTTTGATCTGTTAGTCAAGAATATCATTCTAGAGAAGCTGGGATGGCTCAGCGGGTTAAGCGCTAGCTTTGCAGCCCTGGAGACAGAGGATCAAATCCTGGCTCCCGCCCAAGTGGCCCACATGCTGGACTGGGGTGTGCCCCCAGTTCAGTTCTTGCCGGGGCCTATGCGGGAGGCTCTGGGCCCAGTTCCTGCCCTGCGCAACCCCACGCCCATCTGTGGAGTAAAACTATAAGGAAAACTGATGCTGTCAACTATTGAGACTGCTCTGGGCCCTCCCCCTTTCTCTCTGTCTGTTTCTCTCTGTGTCAAAAAAAACCAATAAAAATAAATCTTTAAAAAAGAATATCATCCTAAATAAGAGAAATTAGCTGGGCATGAACATTCTTCATGAGACATTCTTGTTTCTCACAATCATTTCTTACTGGTATTCAAACTAATTCAATAGTATATCGTAAAATTTTCTCAGGTATTTACTTTAAGCTCTTTGTTCTTTTGTTCATTTATCTATTCCACAATTTCGAAAGTGTCACATAAATTCCACGTTATCTTCATTATTACTCCAAGATTAATATTAGCAGTCCCGTTTTTATACTCAAAAATTATTTTGGAGTCCTTAAATAAAAAGAATGCAGTTCTGTAAATTGTGTTTATTTATAGAATCATTAGTTTATTACTATTTGCTCATCCAACCAATACTTAGGACACTTCAGCCATATTTGCATTAATAGTTTGAATTTTAAAAAAATGGAGGGTTAGAGGTGCATTTTGTTTGGTCTCTATAACCTATCAATATTGTACTTTCTTCATTAAGCTCTTCTCTACATACTTTGAACTAAAATCATTTCCTCAAAGTTATTTTGATTTCTTTTTGTGTTTTTCAAAAATATCAATTCTGTACCTTCCTGATGCCCATTATAAAGGTTTTCCTCAGGATGTTTTATCGGCCTTTTTATTAACAACTATCATCAGGAAACTCCACTTAGAAAATGAACTATAATTTCTGGAGAGGGGAACTATCTAACAAGGGCTTTGAACATTGAATGTGAGACAAGGCTCCTGAGCATGGGAAAGCACTTCCTTTTTAAGGTAACAAGATATCTTTGTGTTAGTCCTCAAAAGGAAGACAAACAGAGATAGTAAAAATAAAGGGTATGGATGTTAAAGAATAGTTCACAATGTAACCTCACAATGTAAAACACATAAATCTGCAAAACATTAGTAAAGCTATTAAATTCACCAACAAGTTGGTGGGAGTTACTTAATTGGGGAGGGGCAGGGGGTGGATCTGATGAGAATGAGCCTAATTGATAAAGAGAAGTTATATCCTCAGTAAACTGGAAACTACAGAAATTTTAAGACAACCCCTCAACTCTAATAAACCATAAGATTGAATGATCCAAATAAAGTCTATCTTAATCTCCAGCAAGCAAGTCCCATCTAACAGCTAAGTTATATGTTGGTTATATAATAAAAAGAATCATATATCTAAACATCAAAGCAGGTATGTTCATTATTTCTTTAAACTTCTTAGAGAAGTATCTAACCTTGAAGTGTTTACATTCTTCTTAAAACAAGTGCTACTAATCTAGTTAAATTATCTAACTCTGGGTCTTCACAAGGATGAAGAATAACTAACATTTTTCTTCAGACACCCAAAAGCTCTAGGCTATTTGTGGTTTCAATAACTGTGCCTCAATAATTATGAGACTGCATAGCTATTAGTTTATAGGTTAAAAAAGTAAAAATAAAAAAGTTAGTCACTTAACAATAGAAAAATACAATCAAGTAGCTTAAATCTCAACATGCAGGTACTTGTTTATAATAAAAAGCTTGGTGGTAGAGCAATAAAAAAAGAGAGAGTCCTAAAAGAATCTTATCGGTTTGTTTCATCTACTCATCTAAAGTGAATTTTAAATGTCACTCTATTTCATGAAGAACTCAGGCGTAGATATTATATGTACACCATTATGTCTTTGCAAGAGTTTTCATATGACAACACTTTTACAACTTAACTTGTATAAATATCCCTTCAATTTATGTAGAAATATCCAATTCAAAGTAGCATTCACAGTGCCTGGAAAAAAATGTCAAATGTTTAAGAAGAAAAATAACAGACATTTCTGAATTCAGCTTCCCATGTCCATCTTAACATTTTATACTGTCAGTCCCTGTACCGTTGCTATAAAAACAGGTAGAAGTGAAATGTTTGAGTTTTAGGAAATATCTTTTTCTAATACTATATTTTTTTCTTGATACAGTCTATACTGTGCGAATTGCTCATGTGGTTATTATTTCATAAATGTTTTTCATCAAGTGCATATGCTCCATGCTACTGAGTGACACCAAGTAAATAAGATGTAATAAAGGCAAAAATGATCTTTGGATGTTTGAGAACAATGTAGTTTAAGAGAGGAAATTATTCAAGAATAAATGTTACATTAAGAAACAGGGGGAAGCCGGGATGGCTCAGTGGGTTAGGCGCTCGCTTTGCAGCCCCGAGGACCGAGGATCGAATCCCGGCCCCGGCCCATGCGGAACCATATGCTGAACTGGGAGCTCCCCTAGTACAGTTCTCTCTCTCCCTCTGTATCTCTCTCTCTTTCTGTCAAAAATAAATAAATAAATATATTTAAAGAAAAAAAAAGAAACAGAAGTAGGGGAAGCTGGGTTGGCTCAGTGGGTTGAGTGCTCACTTTGCAGCGCCGGGACCGAGGATCGAATCCCGGCCCTGGCCCGTGTGGACCCATGTGCTGAACTGGGAGCTCCCCCAGTTCAGTTCTCTCTCTGTCTCTCTGTCAAAAAAAAAAAAAAAAAATCTATTGTTTAAAAAAAAAAAAGAAAGAAACAGAAGTGCTAATAAGTTCTAAAAAAATTTAGGTAACATATTCAACAAGATTAAATAAAATCTTATATAATGCTGCAGCATAAATTCATTAAGCAAGAAAAGTGAGTTCAGAATATAAAACTAGTGAAGAAACATATGCTTGCTGTATCTAAAAAAATGCTTAGATGAACAGTATAGGCGAGACATTCAACCTCAACTGAGAAAAAGTCCCTAAGAATGCTAAGACCTTTACAAATAAATTCCTCACCTTTATATTCTAGGTGAAAAATGAGTCAAAATAAAGAATAAAAATTTGTATGTAAGTTATGTAGTCAAAGGTCATGAGCAGAAATCCAAAATAATAAAATCACCTCCCAAAATATTTTATTGTAGTTATAAAGATGCAATTTAAAAATAATTATTATTAAAATAAAATTTTAAAATTTATAGTGAATAATTCAGTACTATGAATTTAAACCTCAATTATGAATCACAGTAAAAATTAGAATAAAATAAGGGAAAAATACCATATTTTTCTCTATTAAACAGAAAAATACTTAAAAGCTTTTATTAAATTAAATCCATGCTTTTTTTCATGTTTAATAAATTTTTCAAAATAATATAAGACTCAAAACAACTTACCATAAATTTAAAAACCAATATTTTTATTTCTAAAGATACATATTTTACTAAATCAAGCGTCTTTGAGAAGAATACAGAGATTGCTTGTATCATTTCTACCTTTGGTAATGTGAGTTTTTAAGACCAGGATGGTTAGCATTCTTTGGTTTGTTGCCAAAAGATGAACAAAGAGTTTTTACATACACATTTCTAGGAAGAAAAAAATGTGACACAGCACAATTTACTTTACTCCAGAATTCTCCAAAGTAGTTTTCCTTGAAAATTTCTTTGGTCACTGAATCAAAATTTATTGAATAAGCATCATATTAATTTGATTCCCTGTGTTTTTCAATCTTCCAAATGCTGTTTCTAACCACAATGGAGGAAACATAGTGGGTGGATTCATCAATTGTTAAAAAATGCATTATTGAAAATGTCAAGGCTAGAAAATAATTTGTTAGTCCATTTCCGTTTCTCTTGGGTGGGTTTAGACCAGATGGTTGTTAGTTGCATCATAAGAACAGTGGTCTTGATGTTTTCATTTAGGAGTTACAGATGTCAGTGTAGTCATAGATTTAAGTGAACCAGCCAAATTTTCAAACGAGCCAGCCAAATCTGCAAACTTTTATGAAAAGCAATCATTTCTGAAGGTCTGTAGCAATCAGCAAAAAAAAAAAAAAAAAGTACAACCTCTTTTTATGAAACATCAAATTTAGTGTGGAAACATTTGGTGATCTGAATTCAATTCTGTACAATAACAGGTTAAATTTAAACCACCATTTTATATATAATTGGCAGCTCTGGTAGAGTTAGATTGCTCCTGCAGCTCTCTAGGAAAATTTTTGGCAGAAAATACTTGTTGACTCATGTAGCACATCCTAAAATAGATACAGATTTTTCTTTGATTTTTAAAAAATGCTAGTGACTAAATATTCTCCACACAATTCTTTCACATTCATTCCATCTTTGATGAATTTTGATACATCAATTATGATGACAGCTCTATTAATGGCCTCTAATAATTGTCCAGCTACTTTTTATTCTCTTGACTCAATATGATCAACTGTTGAGCACAACTTATTTCTTTAGTAGATTGTTCAAAAGAGAGAAAAGAAAATCTTACATTTTTATTCTTAGCCTAGTCTTGTCCAACACTAAATGAATCATATCACATGGCTTTAAAAAAGGTTTATATTATTACAAGTGTGGCATTCCAAAAATAACCAAAAAATGGAAAGAGAAGAACCTCCTGAAAGTCCTACATTTCAAAACAAGCCATGAAAAAGAGGTAAACTTCTGTTTTACCTTTTCAAAGGCAGAAATATCTAACCAACTGATGGTCAAATTTGAACCATTAATATGTGGTTCTCTCTCTTTATTGGACCAATTGTTTCTTTCCCTTTATTTGACCAGCTCTTTCTTTCAGAAGACTTTAATAAAAGTAAAAGAGATTTTTTTTTTAATTTATCAAACTGAAATATTTATAAGTTTCATTTTTCCTTTAACCCTTTACTTGATATCATATGAAGATTTGCATACTTGTCACCCAGTAAAGCTAATGGATTGACTTCAATGGATCTTCTAGAGAGCTCAGGCCTTGTGCCCAGGCCTCCAGGCCTCAGCTGCCTTAAGGTCATTTCAACCAACCAGTAAATTGAGTCTTTATTCTTTTGGTTCTCAGACATTTGATTTATTTTAGTCTCACAGTCATTTCATTGTTTCTGTCCAGAGCTACATAGTCTTCACTACTTAGAAGCACTTGCTGAGAGGTTGCTGCCAGTCTCTTAAGTGGTTTGTCTGCAAGATCACAAAAATTGAGCAACAAAGGTTCACATCATGTTAGAACTAGATCACTAGACTGCCGTTCACAAGGTTTTAGCCATATTTCAAGCTCGACCATAGGCAAAGCCTTTCCCTGGCAGGCCTCACAAAGGAAAGATGCTCTCCTAACACCAGACAGTTCGCTAGTGCTGTGCATTGTCATTTCTAAGAGGAATTGTAGGTAAGGACTTAAGAATCCCTGGCCGCCATGCTGTTATGTGTAGATGCATTCTTAGCACAGGTGTCTCCATTCTTAGGTCATTTTATCTGAGGCTTCGGGCTGCAGTTTTCTTCAAGTGCCGCTGCTGAGGCCTCCTTATTGAATGAAGATAGTAAAAATCTTAAAGGCACCTTTTCCCAGTCTAATGCAATGCTCAGCACATTTCTGCTCCCAGACTTGCCCTCTTTCCCTTCTTCTCAGGTGCATAAAACCACTGGAACCTTTTGTTGGGGGGGTTCCTTAGCTGTGAAATAACCCCTATGTATGCCTCATTGGCCTGACTATTGACTAAAACCTCATTCAATGGAGGAAAAATTGAACAGGAAGAGTAAGTGGTTTCTCTATTTTTGTACATCTTGAATATTCTATTGCTATAAGTGATTCGTTTTCACTGTTCCATTAATTCCAGCTCTTGCTGCTTTAATTGATTTCTCCCAAATCCAGTAGCTCAGTTCTGTGCATAGCACAAATTTGTCTCCAGCACAGGGCCCTGATACTTTGGTGATGCTGGATGCTTGGCCTTGTTATTAAGTTTAGGAACAGCTCTCAACCGCTCCTTTTATCCAGTTGCTGTCAGTAAAACAGCTGATATCATCTCTACTTAATCTGAAATGTTATGGCTAGGAAGTCTTCAGAATTAAGATATATAATCAGAATAATTTTATTTAACAGGCACTATTCTTAGCCCAAGATACAGCAAAACAGTTTTTTTTAATATATTTTTATTTATTTTTATTTTTATTTTTGACAGAGAGAGAGATACAGAGACAGAGACACAGAGAGAACTGAACTGGGGGAGCTCCCCAGTTCAGTATATGTTTCCGCATGGGCCAGGGCCGGGATTTGATCCCCGGTCCCCATCGCTGCAAAGTGAGCGCTTAACCCATTGAGCAATCCCGGCTTCCCCCAGTTTTGGTTTTATTTGAACTATTTTTATGTAATTATAATAAAGTCACATTAACTGAATTTATCATGTTGGACTATATTACTTTGTAATTAAAATTGTTTATATCTGAAGGTGAAATAAGAGAAATAATGATCTTCTGTAGCTTTGAGAAGCTGCTAGTAAAAACCTATTCCAGCTTGCTATTTTTTTTAAAAATAAACTATGTTAGAATGAGTTCAGTAAATCCCCACTGGGATATATATTTCCCAAGACCATATAAAAAATCTTCCTTAATTATTTTGAAAACTATTGCCTACAGTCAAAATTGTCACAAAGAACATATTCTTTTCATAGTTCTCAGAGTAAGCATTTTTTTTTCAACTTCTGAAAGATAAATATGTTTCCTTTAATTAAGCATCAAGAATTGTGCAGTTTATAATGCTTCTTCTATTACCATGTCTTCTAGAAACTCAGAGACAAAGATTTCTTCAATAGTGCCTATCCTTTTTAATTAGATTTTTTTTTTAATTTTAACCAAAGTTTTGATGTTAGTGTCTTTTTTCAACTAACTTTAAAATATTTTAAAGTTAAGCAGGGCATATAAAACAAACAATCAATGAAGTAAATTACTGATATTTAATCATCAATCAGTAACTACTTATTAATTTGATTTAAAATTAAAAAAATGATATTCAAACAACCATTGCAAATTAAAACAAAGTCCGCTGCTAAATCATGCTTCCATGATTATAAAGGGGAAAGAAAATAGATGGATTATTTAAATGGCAGACCCTTATTGAACAGATTGAAATGTCATATCCACTGTTGACCTTAGAGAAGTATAGGAGCTTTATGATAAATGTAAGAGATAATATCAGTGTTTTAAATTTCAAAGGTATGGTAGGATATGAAGAAATATATTTTATAACAAAAATAAAATTCTATAATAAAATAAATTTTAATTATAAAATGTTATATTTTTATTATAAAACTATTTTAGAATTCAGTTTAGAGTCATAATATTTAAAGCTATTCAACAAAGATAGCTTGCATGGAAATAAAATGAAACAATGTAAATGAATCTTGAAAATAGTTATCTTTTGAACATAGACAAGTTAACCTGAGAGAGGTAACTTGAAAACTAATGTTTCAGAGATGTTTCTCTCAACATGTTAAATAGGAACATATTGCAAAATAGATCTTCCAGCATAATTATATTACTCATTTAATATATCATAGAGTTAATTTCCCCCAGTTTAATTATAGCTAATGTGTACATCTAATCAGAAAGGTTAATACATTATTATCTCTACTATTTGACCTTACTAAGTCCCAAGGGACAATTCATTCAAGCAGTGATGCCAGTAAAGAGAATATTAATGTTTTTTTCCCATCAGAACTGATAGAATTCTGGTTGATGTAAACAAAGAAAAACTCTCTGTGGCAGTGTGAGTAATAATGAGCAGAGGGTAACTGAGTTTGGGGACAAAGGCTGCAGTGTTGGCAGAGTATACATTAATTTAGTCTAAAAGTATTTGTTACAGGCTCCAGAGTGCAAAACACTAATCTAGCTGTCTGAGTGTGAGGCCACTCAGTCAGGCTAGTGAAGTCATGAAATGAAAACTGTGACAAAGCACAAGATTAAGGAATTGTAAAGTTGAAAGTGACTAGAAGGTGTTTTAGACTACTATTCATTTTTTGGAAAAAAATAAATTAAACTTTATCCAAAAACACCATATTTTCTTGTTCCAAATATCCAATATTGTAACAACACTTAAAAACTATAAAAAGATTTAGAAATATATTTAGATTTAAAAATAGTTTTAGTATATACTTAAAATAATTTTATTTTCATGCAAAAACGTACTTTAAAATTAAAAATCTAAATATGTTTCTCAATTAATGTAGTAGCAACTTTATTCCCAATGTATGACTCTTAATGTTCTTTTTATTTTCCCATTTTATATGTGTGTGTGTATCTATATACTATATAATACAACTTTAATGAGGTACAATTGGCATGTAGAAGCTGTACATATTTAATGTACAAAATTATACAATTCAATGAGTTGGGAGACAAGTTTACAAACAAGAAACCATCACTACTATTAGGTAAATAGACATACCTAACATCTCCCAAAGTCTCCTCTTACCCTCCTTATTATTATTATTATTATTATTATTAATTATCATTATATTAGTATTATTGTTGTGTGTATGTGTGTGGTAAGCATATTTAATATAAGATCTACCCTCTTAGTAAATCTTAATCTTAAGTATGCAAATACAGTATTGTTAACTACAGGCACTATGCTGTATAGTATATATCTAGAATTTATCTTGTATAATAAGTTCTTATTTATTATTATCTTATATAATAAGACCCTTAGATCATCAACTGTCATTTCGCTGTTCCTTCAGCCCCTGGAAATCACTTCTATTCTCTGCTTCTATGAGTTTATCTATTTTGGATTCCATGTATAAGTGAGATGATACAGTTTTGTATTGCTGTATCTGGCTTGTTTCACTGGACATAATGTCCTCAGATCCTTCAATGTTGTTGTATATTGCAGAATATTTATTTCTTTTTAAAGGCTGAGTAGTATTTATTTCATGGTATGTATATACCACATTTTCTTTATGCATTAATCTGTCAACAGACATTTAGATTATTTCCATATCTTGGCTATAGTCAGTAATGTTGTAATGAATATTGAAGACCAGGTATCTCTTCCATTCTGATTTCATTTTTATCCATTGCATATTTTTTAATCACATAATAAAATTCTTTGATTCCTATATGGATTCTTGACCATTTGTTTTGCTCCAAAATGTTTTGCTTCAAAATATTTTGGGGTGATTATATTGCCTCATTATCTTTTTTTTTTTTTCCTTTAGAAAGCTTCCAATTTATAACTTTATTGTATGTGATCCTCAAATGTTACTTTGTTCAAGAGCTTCAAAAACTTATGGTTATTTTCAAAGACTGTGTATACCAAAATGAAGTAGTGCCATAATTTTTACTGAATTATACTTCGCATGTTTCACCAACTACTATGTATTTAGATTTTTTTTTTCAGTTTTAACTTTGTATATGAATTTTTTACTTTCTTACAATCCTTTATTCAAAATTTCTACAAAAAACACCCTAATCTTTTGTGGTGATACCGTCTCATACGCATCACAGCTTTATTAAAGCTCAGTACTCCCGATGTGTTATTCAGATTTAAATGACTACTTCTCAAATTACTGGTTGAATTTTCAGGAAGAATCCTGAAAACTTTACATGAGAATGAATGTGATATACTCTAATGGTACTGATCCTGGCTATGCCAATTCTACTGCATATATATATATATATATATATATATATATATATATATATATATATATTTAAATTTATTGGGGTGACATTGGTTGGTAACAATTAGATAGTTTCCAAGTGTGCAAATCTACATTCCATGACCTATGTATTGCATTATGTGCTTACCACCCAGAATCAGCTCTCCGATGGAAGGAGAGCTCATTCTCATACTTCAATAAATACAGATTTTATCTAATGATTGCCACCTGTATTTGATTCATTATGCTGGTGAGATAATATTAACAGTTACAGATGAAGAAATACAACATATGGCATGCCAAATTGACTTGTATACCACCTATAAATTCAGGGGTCAGTTAAACAAATAAAATTTCTAGATACATATTGGGCTAAATTGTGTATATTTCATTTAACAAAAACAAATAAAAAACCCAAAATTTTCTTAGTTAAGTTTATCTCAAGAATAGAAAGAAACATAAGCATGGAATGATTGAACTTTGGAGTAACCACATTGTAAACTAGCACAAAGATTTAGATTATATATTAGGTTGCACACAATTAAGTAATAATAACTTTTAAACTGGGAAATAAACCAAGAAAGGGTGCTGGCTGAGATTCAAAAGCTGTAGGAATTAATTTGATTTATAATGCTAAAATTGTTGCCTACAGAGATCTATGCAGACAAGACCTTCTGGAAGAAGCTGGGAATAACACTAAAATGCTGGTCATTGGGCTGCCTGACCCAGTGCTCACCAGATGCCCCTGCTTAACTCCCTTTTTGAAAAATAATCACTACTCCTAATCTGTTTCTGGACACAAACTGAGCCTATACCTACTACTACGTAAGGAAATCAAATAACTGAAGACTACAGGTTCCAATAATTTCCCAGATGTTCTAAAAAAAAGCATACAAATAAGAAGTAAAGCAACATAATATACTCTTTAAAAATTTGAAAAGGGGAAGCCAGGATGGCTCAGTGGGTAAAGCGCTCACTTTGCAGCCCTGGGGACCAAGGATCGAATCCTGGCCCCAGCCTGTGCAGACCCATATGCTGAACTGGAGAGTGCCCCCACTTCAGCTTTCACCTGGTAAAACCCTGGCCCAGTGCCTGCCCTGTGCAGCTCCGCACCCACCTGTGGAAAGAAACTACGTGGAAAAACCAATGATGTGCAAATATGGAGACTGTTCTGGGCCCTCCCCCTTCTTCTCTCTGTCTCTGTCTCTGTATCTCTCTCTATTTCTTTGTCAAAAACAATAAAAATAAATCTTTAAAAAAAATTGAAAAGACAAAGACATGTCAGTCCTTGTGGCTAAACTATATAGAGTTCCTTGAATGTATAAAATTTCCTTGTGCATGTAGTTATTTTTAAATTGCAGAGTGATGCTTTACTGCATACTGTTTTATATATTCCCATCCTTCTTTTGATGGACACTTAGGCTGTTTCCATTTTTTGTTTGTTGGTTTGCTATTATTAATAATTCTGCAATAAATACAATATGTCTCTCTAGTCAGATGTTTAGTAAGACTTGTAGGACAGTTATCCTTACTATTTTCACAGCACAGGTCACATTTCAAAAAATGTTCATATATAATACTGTGCAATGTTGTAACTAAATGAATCTGCTCTTGACTGAGGAACTGATCTGAGCTAGGAGATATACCTACCACATTGCAACCAATTTTCCAGAATAGCAGTTATACCTTAGATCTGTTTTAGGGCACAAGATGTTGGGTTATAACATGGCTATTACTTTTTCTTCCCCCAGTTATACTACTCAGTTCCTACCAACAAAGCCAAGAAAAATGATACAATTAAAAGTCTTTTTCCTTGACCACAAGTTCTCTGCTTGTTATCACTGTCTTTCTACCATTCATTTCTTCATTTTTTCTTATTTCATATTTTTCTCAACCTATTGTAATCTAGTTCCTACATTTATATATAGGAAACAACTTTATAAATAGTTATTTTCAGTGTCATTAATAATGTTCCCTTCAACTGATACCTAGGATATTATTCAGTTCTCATTTATTTCAATTTTTACAGATTTTGAAACTTACTCTTGTTTTCTATGACATCAATAACTGCAGCTATTCTATATAGCTTCTGGATATTCACTGATTTCTTTTATTTAAACCTGGTCTTCAATCACTGCTTAAATTATAGGCTTCCATGGGTTCTACAGTTAACCTTATACTCTTGCTTTGCATCTCTTTTGAGTGGTTCTACCCTCCGCCCCCAACAGGTTTATTCATTTCAAGGCGCTGTTCTAATCATTAAAGATAAAACAATGATAAAATCAGTCAATAATTTCTATCCTACTACAGCTTCTGCTATGTTGAAGATAGCATTCTGTACATACTCAAACAAGTGAATAAAAATACATAATGTATCATATGATAGGTATCATGAGGGAAGAATAAGAGGGGTGAGGAATTAAGTGGGTTTGGGAGAAGGTATTCAGTAACATTATCTGGCAAGGTCGGAGTGATAAGATGACATCTGAGCAAACACCCAGAAAGAGATAAGGGAGTAAGCCATGCAAATATCTAGGGAAAATCTGTTTCTGATAGAAAATACAGCGAATGCAAAATCCCTGAGCCAAGAGTATTCTTGGATGGTGGCTTTGTGTTTGAGGAACTGCAAGAACAATGACACTGGGATAGAGCCAGTGATCCAGTAGCATTCTGAATTTTATTGTAAAGACTTTGAATTTTATTCTAGGCTGGGTAGGATACCAGTAGAAGATTTAATGTGTATAAATTATGGGATCTAATGTATGTATTAAAAGGATCAATCTGGCTGTGTTGTTAAGAATTGAGTTGGGGTTGGGCAAGAGCAGATCAGCAACATAACTTAGGAAGATTTCGCAATTATTCAGATACAGTATGAGAAAATTTTGGGCCAGCAAGTTATCTGTGGAGGTGATGAAAACATTCACATTCTGAATACATTTTGAAGCTAGAGAAGATGGCGGCATGAGAGGAGAACGCCGATAACTGCAGGGGAAGGGCCTTGTGAACAGAGGGGAATCCACAGGGGAAACCCTGAGAAGAAACCTCAACTAAGAGAACCACACAACACGGAACAACACACAAAGGTTAGAGAAAAAGGGGAGAGCGGGAGAGGGAAAGGGAAGCAGCGGTTCGGGGACAGAGACTCGGAGCGTGGCCCGGGGCTGGCAAAAACCAAGGGGGATTGGGGGACTAGGGTCACAGTGGAGCTGGATCGAGGGCGGGCTGGAAGCCGAGACCTAGGGAGCGTGGAAGCCCCACAAGACTGTGGACAATTTAACATCCGAACTCAAGGGACAGCACGCAGTGCCCTAATCAGATCACAGAGCCTAAAGTGGAGCAGGGACTGTGGAGCAGGGCGGCGGCACTTCCCGGCGGGCGGGGTGAGAGCAGGG